>OMLB01049061.1:0-32886 GCA_900302555.1 Myripristis jacobus | reverse complement strand
CCTCCCTTGTTTCTCTTCCTCTACCTCTGTCTCCTCCTGCCATTTCTCCTAAGGGATTATCTGAGCCGGAGTCTTGCAGTTCCTCTCTCCCGGCCCTGGGCTTTAAGGGATGGATGGATGGATGGATGGGAGGAAAGATTGTCCCTTTCTTTCTCTTCCTCACAAGTCCCTCTCCATTTTTCTCTCCTGGCTGCGTTTCAACAGGGCAGAGAGGTAATGTTCTTTGATCTCTCCCCCCTTGCCGTAAGTATAGATTAAGGCGCTATGTTGAAAAAAAGAAAAAAAACAGTCCCAGGTCTCCTCTAATCCCGCTCTGGCTCCCTCCATCCATCCATCCAACACTCCCCACTTCCATTATATCCTCTTTCTTCCCTCATCTTTTCCTCCAGCCTCAATCTCTCTTTCCACTCTCTCCTCTTTCATGACTTTTCTTCATTTGTCAAAAAAATAGAAACAGATTTTACAAAGACACTTGTGGAAGACTTTTTCATTATGGCTAAGAACAAGAGAGGCGATATGATAATGCTATTGATGAATGCGCCCTTAGCAGATCTTTTGTTCACTTCTTGTGTCTCAGCAAACAGGCGTTTCTATTCACACAAGAAATGAAGAAGGAAGGGAAGAATGAACAATGCAGCTCGTAAAGTTATTAATACTACTGGCAGTGTCACATCTTTTCAGATAGATTTCACTGACCTTTGCCAAGCTAATTAAACAGTCACAAACAAGTTTTTCCCCATTCTCTGTAATCAATCAATCTGTGGCAATGTTCTCTCTTTCTGTCTACCCTCTTATTCTCCTCATTCCTCTCTTCTTCCTCTCCCTTGCCCTCAGTCTCTTCTCTCTCTACCTCCCTTCCACACCTCTCTTTCTGTCTGTAATGAGTGTTTTATTTCCCCTGATTAGTCTTTTCAGCTGGCCTTATCAGAGATACTGTTGCTTCAACTCTCTCTTACTCTCTCTCTCTCTCTCTCTCTCTCTCTCTCCCTCTTCAGACATCCACTACTTAATGGTCCTGACCTTTGTGCTTGTAAAGGTCATTGTCCGTAAAAGGACTCTGGCTCCCAATCATTAAAGGAGGACTCCTGGTGTTTTGGTGAGTGTGTGTATGCGTGTGTCTGAGAGAACGAGTGAGAGAGAGGCAGAGAGAGAGAGAGAGAGAGAGAGAGACTGTGTACTTTCATTCTTTGTACTTGTTTTTGTCATGCTGTGATCACACTTAATGTGATGTATTTGTGTCGCAGCGACCTGTGAGCAGACGTCTTCACGAGGGTTTCGTGGCTGAAACAAAGCAGCATGAAGCTGAGCTGATGCAGTGTCGGGGAGGAGGCGATGTAGAGCAAAGCGTCGCTCAAGAGGACAGAGCCGACGGGCCCCGTCCTCTCAGTAAAGAGCTCCCACAAGTAGTCAGATTTTTTTTCGATTAACCCTTTGAAACCCGAGCAAATTCACTCAATTGCTCTCAAAAACATGGGAAAAAAGCAGTGAGTAAATTAGACAGGAATGGCCAGGGCATTCACAACAAATTAACTGAAATACTGTGAGAAAATGACCTGAAAATTTTCAACTCCCCACCCCAAAAAACAATAAAATGATCAGAAAATTACCAGAAATACGTAAGACAAGTCAGACAAGAACAGTATTGCATTTAGGCCCCAAAAATGTTATCAGAAAATTACTAGATAATTTTGCACCAAAAACAAAACAGAAAATTATCAATAAAACAAAAACAAACAAAATGAAACTAGACAAAAAAAAGAGAGAGAAAACTATTTTTGTTGTTATTATAGTTATGTATGGGAGGATAAAACCTCTCAGGTTCATGCAAAGACTAACAGTCCATAGCATTAATATACCACTTTCAAAATCCTGTCCTGTCAAATGTGCACAAAAACATAAACAACTGAGACTGAAATGCTATTACATTTCAGGTTATGATGGGGTTAAAAGAGCTGTCCTGAACGCTTGAGACATTTCTAATTTCTATTCTTTTGAGAATTGAGTAGCATCCATTATTCCTCACATAACAAGGTGGGTTTCCCCCACCTTTGAAACTGCATAGTCTGCCTTTAAAATTATATTACAAGAAAAGAAGAAAGACAGAGGAGAGAAAACACATAAAGTGATTTTTTTCAGAGGGTGAAATAAAGCTTTTGGTTTCCTCGCCTTGGTGGTCAAAGGATTAAACAAAATGGTCCATATTGTAGCACAGGCACATTCAAACAGTTGAAAGCAGAATGCTGCAACATTTTATGATCTTTTGTCAGACAGTCTGTTCATCTTTTGGACCTACACTGATCTATTGGTAAAATTCAATGGCTCCTAAGAGATTTTTTTTTTTTTTTTTTTTTTTTTTAACCAAGGGCCCACAAATGTCTACGGATAGCACTGGAAGAGTGAAAAAAATATTTTGAATACGTGTTTACAGCTTATTTGCAAAAATCATCATATCTGTCTAATACAAAATCCAATGACTGTGAATGAACGTGCAGCCAGTGTTTGAAATGTGGTGTGTGTGTGTGTGTGTGTCATGTGCAGAACACTGATTTGCACCGAGCTTCAACTTATTCCTCAGCTGACAGAGCCACACTTGGCCATTTGTTTGGACTGGACCCCCTCCATTCAGATAGTGCAGTGTGTGGTCACATGGTGCTGATGATGGGAGGCTTTATGATGGGCCAATGCTGAATGTTAATTACCTGCCATTGATCAGTGTCTGCTTAGACCCATGTGTGTCATTCATCTCCATTATACCATAAAACCACCTCTCTTTTCCTTTCCGCACCTCTCTCTGTCTCTCACTCTCTCTGGCCCACTTTCCATCTGCCCTTTCCAGGACCATTAACATATCCCTTGGGTGATGCTACAGTAATCAAACAGGTCAAAAAGCATAAAATCCAGGTGTAAATGCACCCAAGATGCATTAAAGAGCCTGTCAGCCAAACCGGCTCTGTGAACGCTTAGAGACTCACTCGTCCATTTGGGTGAGGGAGTCACTGCACAGTGGTTTCATACATGTTTTCCAGCTTTCATATGTCATGCTATCACAAAGTGCTGTAACATACTCTTCTTTTCATTTCTGTGTTTCCTTACAAACAAGTCAGGCCATTTTGATACAAGAACTTTCCTTTCATTTTGGCCATTTCCAAATGCAAAGACATGATATAAGTACACACTGTCTTAAAGTTGGTTGCTTATTTGCCTCAGTTTACAATTAACCAAGTCCCTTAGTAACGTAATTATTTCCTTCATCACTGTAGTCCTCCCTGTATTTCCTAATGCACTTTGTTCAGTTATGTCATACAATATATACAATACAGCAGTGGCAGGCTGTGCATTTCACATCTAGGCCTTCAGTAATGTCTTACTTAGTCCTACCTGAATTAATCCACCTCATAATACCATCATTATGACACCATGGCTCTAGAAATCATACATTTATACAGATATGCACTAACGCAGTATAACTGGGTGTTGCATTACCTTAATATAGTCGGCTGGGACAGGCTAGCCAGCGTAGGGGTTGGCCGACCTCTCCTCACGATATCCAGCTTTTCTTGAAAGGTCCGTCTTGAAAATGGCGTTGCAAGTATATCTGCAACCAAATCCATCTCTTCTCCTCCCTCAGCCATTGTGGGTTGAAAAAAAAAACAGCGAGTATCTATCTATACAATCTATATGATTTGGCTCGTTCAGGCCGCTAACAGATCTCCAGGTTCAGTTTGGTTATTCTGAATAGCGCTGCCTCTCATTAGTGTGCATCCAATCAAAGGTGTCACGTTCAGTGTGATACCTGCTAGCTGGCCCTGGTGTCGCCAACTCGAAATCTGATTGGTTATCACAACTGTCTGTTTCCATTAACTTAAAGTGTGATTCTGAAGGCCTGAAGGGGCAGATTTCTTGGAACCTGACAACACATGATAGCTGAAATATGATTGGATAAAAGCTCTAACATAAATATACAACACTGGAAGCAGCGCAACCAAGAGGAAAGATATGAAATGAAGAACAGACTATGGGGAATAATTTTATATATATTTATGAAAAAAATGATGATGTTTAGGCCAGCAGAGAAGGCTTTGCTGGCCCTGATGGCCCACCACTGCAATACAGTCATACAGTACAGCAACAAGGCTCTCAGCAGAGCGCAGATGTCAAGGACAGACTTTTACCAAGGTGGTGGCTGAAAGTTACAACTCTTGTTGTATTAGGCCACGCCC
Organism: Myripristis jacobus; assembly: GCA_900302555.1. NCBI lineage: Eukaryota > Metazoa > Chordata > Actinopteri > Holocentriformes > Holocentridae > Myripristis > Myripristis jacobus. The sequence goes on along the minus strand of OMLB01049061.1, from coordinate 28,666 downwards.
CCTTTGTCAGCACTGTTGTCACAGGCCACGCCCCTCTCAGCCATGGAGCAGGAAACATCGGTTCGTGTCGCCATGAGCAACCTACCCGCCGGGTTTTCCTGATGCTGCATGGATGTGTTTAGAAATGCAACATCTTAAATTAATATAGTTTTTTGACAAAGAAGTTCAAATTACTCATCTAGCAACAACAACACTCTTTTTTTTTTTTGAAAGATAACTTTCAAGTCCCTTATGCCATTAATCATTTCCTTCTCTAAAGCCTTTGGTCTACCTCTCATTATAACCAAGTGAAAACTTCTGTCTCTTCACCTTTACAAAGATTCGGTGATTGAAAATATTCCAGTGACAGTCTCTTTGAAATAACTTGGTGTTTTGATCTCCAAAATCCTCACTGCATGATATGTTTATTTAAATAATTTCTTTACAGTAATTTACATTTGCTTTTGAAGAATTGGAACAGCTCGAACACATGGTAGATGTGAGTCTAACCGTGGAAAATCAACCCCGAGTCTCCTGCAGCTGCTCCCTCCAGACAGCCGAGCACAGATAAGCAACAACACCGCGAGACAGCGCCGATCTCTCCTTTTCTCTCCTACAGCTGCTGATATTTTCAACAACTGCTCGCAGAGCTTTCAATTTTCAGTAGGGTTTTCAATGAATTAATTATTAATCAATGAATTATCTAAAGTGTTAGATATATCTCAACCTCTGAATCTTTGTCAGTGGTGCTCCCAGTCAGTATGATGATCAGTATGATTTCATTTCTAAATTTCATTCAGAAAAAAACAGTGAGGGCACAATAGTTGGTGCTGTTTGCTGTTTATATCTTGATGGCAGAATTTTATATTTTTAAATGCAATCAACTTTTGTTTTATTTTTCATTTTATTTATGTTATTCTTTATTCAGTTTTTACTATCATGTTTTTATGGGTTTTTTTATATAATTTGTTTTAGTTTTTCTTTTAAGTGTTTGATACTAAGGTATCCTGTTCATCTATACATCTATTTTAATTACCTGTTTGAATTTTCATAAATAGATAAATAAATGAAAGAGGGAAACAGATCCAGTTTTAGTTTGTATATTGAAGATGCATTTATAGTTTGATTAAATCTAATTAAGCAAAATTATACCTAGACAATCAATCTAATCAGCCTGAATATGAGCTGCATATTAAGTTTGTCTGTCTCAGTCATCCTGCTCCCTCCCCTCCCTGCCTCTGCTCCTCTGTCTCGTCACTCCTTCTCGCTGCTTGTCTGCAGCCACAGAGACCTGTGAACACCAGAGAGAGGAGGCTTGCTGACACACTATTGATTTCCTCCTGGTTATCACAAACTCACGTGCAGCAGCCATCTTCACTTTGCAAACAGTGCATCTGTAGCAGCTACACTCTGTTGCACACACACACACACACAAGCATGCTAAAATGTACACCAGCCATGGGCATGCATTTTGAGTGGGAGGGGTCCCACCACTGAATGTTCAGGTGGAGGAGAAGCCCCTCACCCCTATTTAATAGCCTGCCATGCAAGTAAAAAATAAACACATCAACCTATAGCCTGTCTGCATGTCATGGGGTGTTGTTAAATTAACAACAATAATATAAAAAATATACTGCAAACAGCGATTCCAGGGTTCAAGCCAACAAAGACTGTTAAAAGGAGGAAGCTCCAACAGTTTAATAAAAAATAACTTTCAGGCTATGTCTCAGGTACTGATGTAGACATATCCTGCCAGTGTTGTAATGACTGGACAATCAACTTTAACCAAAGAAGTTTTTGTATTTGTAGCGCCCCCCAGTGGTTGATATGAATGAAATTTGCTCAGGGTATCAGGGTATGTTTCAGGTACTTATGTGGACATATCCTGACAGTTGTGTGGTGATAGGTCAAAGGATTTCTGATTTATAGTCTGATTTGTGTCATGCCACTCCCATTTTTTGTGTTTGTAGCACCTTCTAGTGGTCCATTTGAATGAAACTTTCAAAGTATGTTTCCAGTACTTATGTGGACTTATTCGCCAAGTTTCATAATGATTGGCCAATTGGTTGTTGACTTTTGTCTATTTATGTGCTGAGCCACACCACCAATAAATAATAAACCAGCACAAAAACAACAGGGTTTCAGCCCTCAAGGCTTGAACCCCTAAAAATAATGAACAACAAATGATGGAACATTAACAGTTCATGTTTTTTAGCTTTGACTTTTGAATACAGGCAACATGACATGAAGTTTCTGGATCAGTTTTTGTTTTATTTTTTTGTCCTCATTTTTCAAATTGTTTTTTTTTTGCATGTTGAAATGAAACCTACACTCTGTACATGAACATAGATACAGCATATACACAAACAAAGGGATATGGAGACCCAATGCTCCGTCCATTCCCTCTCTTAGCAACGGCCATGGCAGTGGATCAGTGGGATGAAAATAGAGAGGAAAAGCAGAGAAAACAAGGACAGAAACTGTTAGTAATGGTAAAAACTAAAACAATGGTAGCTGCCTTATTTTGACGCTGATGTTACATTATTGGCATTGTTGGCTGTCAGCACCGATGTATTAAGGCTTGAGCAAATCACAAGCAGCCAGGTTTTGCAAAGGGGAACACAAAGTCCAAAAACTTTTTGTCACCATAGACCTACAAGAGAATGGGTTTGGAGCAAAATTGTCAGGCTAAAAATAAATCATTCACAAGTCTCTGCAGAAATGCGCCGACCAGCTGCCATGCAGTGACTTTTTTGTCCCAGTATGTAGTTGAAGAAGCATCAAATAACTGCGGGAATCAACTGGCTGCAAACTGTCTTTGCACATGCTTATGTGCAGATGGAAAGAAGAAGTCGATGACGAGGGCTTGTGTAAATAGAGAGGTCAGTCACAATTAAAACAAGCTGGAGGTGAGGAAGTTTCCAAAACAAAAGGCCCAATCATGAATGCTGTGTTTGCCTGCTTGTCTGTATGCCTTACAATAAATGCAGTGAAGAAGTGAATCTGATTGGCCAGTGTGATCACAAAACAAGAGCAACAAACAAAAATTTCAAACTTGTTGGAAAAAGATCTGAACTCACACTTTGTGAGCAAAGACATTTTTACTCCGGTCTGGACAGTTTGTGTGATGTTTTATCATATGGTGATGCACCTGGCCTCAGGTAATGCCACAATTTAGCCAAGATAAATTATACCGGAGATAAATACTGTAGTTACCAGGAATAACCAGCCCAGTGAGCAGTACAAAGGTCCGAATGAGTTACATTAAATGAAAAAGTGAAAGTTGTCTATAATCATAACCTAATCATTGTTTTGTAATCTTTACACTATATATGCGTTTTAGAATAGAGTTATAGACATCCAGATTTTTTTTCCACAAGCAGATCACCAAAAATAGTCTCTGGAAAAATTATAATATTTTACATGGTATATAACAATAAATCAGTGATGTTAAATGGCTCTTAGCTTATGTTTTCCTTCTTTTAATTATTTTTTACAGTTTTACATCACAAGCCAGCATGTACAGGGCCTACCATTGTTGGATAATGTTCCACTATGCATCACTACCCATTCTGTAAACTAGAGATGCAATGTTGTTGTGTTTTTCAGTTTCTCCAAACTTGTGCAGATCCTAAATGAGTCATGAATGCAAGAAATGAAAGTAATTAAATTGTCTCAAATTTGCACCATCAGGCTTGTTTTGTGCCTTTATCTGTTGAGACCACAGGTGGCATGTCTCAACACAAGCTCTATCTGTGTCTGAGCCTGACAGCAGTTATCATTACAGTCAACTGAAAAGACTATTGGCTTATCCCCATGTATGCTGTCAAGGCATTCATGCCCGCATAAGTACTGTATTTAGCAAAGAGGCACATGTTCCAGATATATCTGCAGCTCAAACACTGGAAGACCACAAGCACTAGCAGAGGAGATGAACATTCTCTAAACCACAAATCACTTCATCCTCCACATGGCAAAGGTTTTCTTCAGGCCCAAGTGCAGCATGATGCCTTTCCTAAAGTCCTCTGTTTGGATGATGTTTCCTGCAGGGCCTGCCAGGGGCCAGGTCCCTCTGAGTGACCCAATCCTCATCACACAAAACTGAAGCTGAAACTAATTAAATTATTAAACTGAGAATTTTTATTTTTTTATTGTAGCCTTAAAATATGCAAATTTCACAGTGCTGCAGGCTTATACAAAAACACAAGAAACACAAAGGCATAAAGGACCATATCAGTCAATCAAATCATATCAGATTTTGAATGTTTGACCAGTTTACCACAATATCCACACATTTTGCATTCCAATAAACCATGCAGGGCCACTAACGATTTCACAACACAATCAAAATCCCTCAGTTTTTTTTACCTGAATTTTTTTGGTTGAAACAGCCTCCTTATAATGTTGTGCTTCAGCAGCTAACAAAGCCATGCCATTCAGAAACCATGGAACTAATAGTTGGCTGTGTAAAGCAAATGTTTCCCCGGGTACTATTTTCCCTGGAGGAGGGACTGTTTCACTCCACCCAGTTTCAAGTCATCAAAACACAGCAGTGCTGCTGCTTTTAGGAAAACTAATGTGGAAGACTTTATTACAATGATGGAATACTGGTGTGAAGAAAGTTTGAAGTCTCTGAAAGTTCATTTTCATGCCATTATGCAATGAATGGAAACCAATGGCTGGATAAAAGGGAGGAAAATGATATAGCTCGAAAATACTACTTGCTTTGGGAAAAGATTAGCAGAAACATTAAGTATATACATTTGGTGGATATTAGGTTAAACATGCAAAATCACTGGTATGGTCCTTTAAATCTACATGCAAACCTTTTGCATAACTGTGCATTTTGACTTGGACTTTTCTTCAGATATTAGCAATGATGTGTATTTCAAGGCTTCCCTTTTGGGAACCTTGATTTCTACTTGTTTGTGATACTCCTGGGTAAAGTTTATTTGCTGAACACTACTACTTACATTTTTCATATAGTATTCATATTATTCCGATTATGAATAGAACTCTCTAATATGAGAAGTAAACACATTGTAACTAGTTTCTGACTGAACGGTACCAGTATGATGAAATAAGTTGAAAAGGAAGGAAAACTAAAGGTAAGTGTCATTGCAATAGCTGGAAAATGGAAAGTAAAAATGATTTATGAAACAAAAGGAAAAGGTAAAGGGCACACATGCGCGCACACACACACACACATCAGACTCCTTCACACTCGCCTTTGAGTGCAATCTATTTTGCCACTAAAATTGCTCTATGGAGAAGAAAACAAAGTGCAAAAGAGACAATGAATCAACAATGAATACAGGAATAAAGGAACAGAGGATATGTCATCTTTAAAGAAGAGCATAATTAGCTGGAGAGCTCCACTTGAAAATGAATGAAAGTGCTCACATTTTTAAAAAAGCTTTCATCTAAGTTCATAGAGGGAGAAAATGACATTTTAAAGAACATGCTGTGGATTGAGTGGGGGCAAAGAGAAATGGAGCCACAAATGTTTATCACAAAATAATCAGCCCTACTTATTTCTTCAACAGCCTGTCTTCACAGGATCTCTCCAATGAAGCTATTTCTTCTCCTCCCCGAAAAGAAGCAACAAAAAGCCTGCTTGGATTCATAAATGTAGATTCTCCAGGCTGTGTCAAAATTCATATTGTTTCCAAATAGTTACCAAAATGAAATGGCCCATAAAGAAAAGAACGAGTGGGAAAAGCCCATTATCATTCTTATGGCACATTGGAAAAGTTCTATCCCCTGCTATGACCAATCAGTGAGAAGAGGTTTGCTCAACTAAAACTCCGCAGGGAGCCGGAGACTCGCCGCCCCCTCCAGTGCTCTTCCAGGGATACTCTCCAAGAAAAGAGGAATGAAAAGCAAAAATGTTTAAAGTCAGTTTTAATGCAAGCTTGAGAGGCATCACTATTCATTTACATGGGCTTCACAATGCTAGAAGTCATTAAAAAGCTGAACCCAATCCTAAAACAGACTTCTAGTGTCAACTCTATTATCATGGATGGAATACAACGTTGGTCCAGTTGACTTTTGTACTGTAAACATTTTAAGACCGAAAATAAGATTTCCAGATATCAGAATTCTTCCAAAATCTGTTTTATAATGTGACATTATTAACAAAGCTGTCATGGCGCCGTACAGGGCTGCTGTGTCTTGCGCTCCTCCATGACCTCGCAGCTTTTTGCTCGTTTTGTTTGGGCCCGTCTGCTCCCAGGGCTGTGGGGACACGGTGGAGACGTAGGAGAAGTCGGAGAAGAGGATGCAGAGCTGGTGTGCTGGTGAGGCTCAGGAAACGAGCGAGCCGTCCTCCTCTCCCCAGCATACAGCTAGCTAATGTGCAGTCCTTAGACAATAAAACATGTGAACTGAGAGCCAGGATTGTATTCCAACGTGAGTCCAGAGACTGTAATGTCATCTGTCTGACAGAAACCTGGCTATCACCGTTGATACCGGACCATGCGCTGGTTCCCCCTGGAAAACAAACACCTCCATCAGCCTCCATCATCCTTGGCAATTTCAATTAAGCATCACTGAAGAAAGTACTTCCAAAGTATTTCCAACACATCCAGATCAACACTCGAGGTAACAACACATTGGATCACTGCTACTCCTGCTTCTGCAACGCTTACAAGCCCCTCCTCCGCCCACCATTCGGTAAGTCAGACCACGCTTCCATCCTGCTCCTGCCAGCCTATGTACGGAGGCTAAAACAGGCAGCGCCCACGGTGAAGAAGATCTACTGCTGGTCTGACCAATCGGATGTGGAGTTGCAGAATTGTTTTGATGAGGTTGACTGGGCCTTATTCTATGACACATCAGACAATATTCATGAGTATGCAGACACAACCATGTCATTCATTTTGAAGTGTGTTGAGGACATTGTTCCAACAAAAACTGTTAAAATCTTCCCAAACCAAACCAAACTATGGATTAATAGCTCGGTGAGAGCTGCCCTCACTGCACAGGACAGAGCTTTTGCCTCGGGAGATGTAGAGGAGGGGGAAAAGGCACGCTACAATCTCCGGAAAGCAATAAAATCAGCAAAAAGAGAGTATAAGGTTAAGATTGAAACCCAGCTCAGTGTATGCAGGGCATTCACACCATCTCTGATCTTAAAGCCACTATAAGGTTATACTACACTTGGGTATAACCTTATAGTTATCATGGTATAATGTATAAGGTATAATGACAGATGCTTATTTATTCCAACTGACTGTTTTGTTTGAGGCTCGAACAACAGATAAGCTTTAAGCAACAGGCCCAAAACTCTCAAAATACGTATATGAAAATAGAAATTATGGCAAAATAAAAATAAATTAAATATATATAACAGGGACAGTGTGATCTTTTGGGGACAGTTCTGTCAGTGTGGAGGCCTGACTATCTTTGTGACCAGAGGCCTGTATCACGAATCAAGCTTAGTTTTCCCTGGATTTCTCAGACCTATCCGGATACACTAATCGAGATCATGGTGACCAGGGATAACCGGTATCACGACACTGGTTATCAATTTGCTCACTCGATCCAGGTTTGCCTCATCAAGAGCCGTGAAGGGACGGCAGATTGCTTGGCAACGAATTGCCGACTGCATAAATGTGCAAATAACACATCAGTGGCTCAAGTAGTCACATCAGTGGCTCAAGTAGTCCACAAATGACTGGCCCCCTGTTGCTCTTACCCCCATAGTGAGCAAATGCTTTGAAAAGCACATAAAAAACAAGATTTGCAAAATGATCCCTCCCACATTTGAACATCATCAGTTTGCTTATCGTGGAAATAGATCCACCGATGATGCTATAACTACTGTTCTCCACAACACCCTCAACCACCTAGAAAACAAAAAATCATATGCCAGACTGCTCTTTATTGACTACAGTTCAGCATTTAATACCAAAATAGTCCCCTCAAAACTGGTCATCAAGCTCATCCACCTTGGTTTCCCCCCAGACCTATGCAAGCTCATTCTGGACTTCCTGTCTGACCGTCGACAGGTAGTGAGGATGGGCTCCATCACCTCTTCTCCCCTGACACTGAACACAGGGGCTCCTCAGGGGTGCCTCCTGAGCCCCCTCCTGTATTCATTATACACCTACGACTGTGTGTCCACACACCAATCCAACCTAGTGGTCAAGTTCGCTGATGATACAACTGTGGTGGGCTTGATCACTGACAGCGATGAGTCGGCATACAGGAGGGAGGTTGACAGCCTGGCACGGTGGAGCGCAGAGAACAACCCCACCCTCAATGTGGCCAAAACAAAGGAGCTAGTGGTGGACTTCAGGAGGGGAAAGAAGGAGGAGCTGGCCCCCATCAACATTCAACGTGCTGCTGTGGAGAGGGTGAGTCAGTTCAGGTTCCTGGGGGTCACCATCACGGAGGACCTGAAATGGGAAACCCATGCCAACCAGGTGGTGAAGAAGGCCCAGCAACGTCTCTTCCACCTGAGAAGGCTGAAGAAGTTTGGCATGGGTCCCAGCATCCTGCGCGCCTTTTATAGGAGCACCACGGAAAATGTTTTAACAGGTTGCATCACTGCATGGTTTGGTAACTGCACAGCTCACAGCTGCAGGGCAATACACAGAGTGGTCAGAACAGCTCAGAAGATCAGCGGCTGTAAGCTCCCATGCATTCTGGACATTTAGCCTATGACAATCGGTGCGTCAGCAAAGCCAGGAAAATCATTAAAGACCCCAGCCACCCCAACAACAAACTCTTCCAACTGCTGCCATCCGGCAAACCGAAGCCTCGGAGCCAGGACCAGCAGGCTTAAGGACTCTTTTTTCTCCCAGGCAATCAGACTGTTGAATGCCTCTTGAACACTGCTAACACGCTGTCACAAGATTGCTCTTTACACAATATATTTATTGGTAGTGTTTTTAACTGTCTTTTAATTGTCTTGATGTTTTTATTATATTTATTGTTTTTATTGTTGTTTACTATTGCTGCTGGTGTCGACGGGAGGCAAGACGGGAGGCAAGACCTAAGATTTTTGCTCTTTTTTATATGATGAAGATGCAATAAAGTGAATCTGAATCTGAAGACGATTTTCCCATAAGTCATCTTAGCAGGTTATTTGTGTGCACAGAGGCTGGTTGTGGAAGAAGTTTGACTTGTGGGTTTTCTGTTAGAAAGCCTTTTTACCTGAAGCCCTTTCTGGTTCCTTTCTATTTCTGCCAGGGGGGTTAGGTATTAGGGTTAGGGTTAGGGTCAGGTTAGAAAGCCCTTCTGGCAGAAAGCCCTGAAGGCAAGCTTTTACCACATGCACAGAGGCATTATTAAGTCCGCAGCCTATTATGATAAATGTCAGCATGGCTTGGCAGTGCCTTAAAAAGAAGAAAGAGAGGAATTAAATTACAGAAATGGGATGACCCAGTTGTATCATTACTGTATTTGCTCATAAGTGAGTACACTGTCCAGGATTCACTCAGTTTACCTAATCCTTAAATCAATTTATTCATAAAACAAGTGCTGACTGCAAATGAAATTTATTCACAAATTATTTCAATCAACAGACATTTTGTTGACTTAATCTAATGATCTGTATTATTCTGCCAAATGTTGACATTAAATTTCCTGAGTGACTGTGTAACTATAGCACAGTCACTAGGTCGCATAGGTATCAATTAGTCTTTCCCCCTTAATTTTACAGGTAAAGATAAAAAAAAAAATAAAAAAAAAAAACCAAACCAAACCAAAACAAAAAAAACGTCAAACCAACAAAATCATTTAAAATATTAAAAGTAAACACAATGTGTGTTTATTTTTAAATGAACAATTCCAAAGCCTTCCTTGTTGCAAGGGAAACGGATTACTTCTGACAAAGCCGGCCTGAGGTAAGTTGAGTTTGGCCCCTCTCCTAATTAAAGTAAGTTTCTTTTTCTTTTCTTCACACACTATGTTCACACACTTTTGGTTATATAATGCAAATACTGTGGAATATTTAATTATTATTTGGTATAGGCCCTTTGTTTATTGTTCTGGTTCGATGTTAAGAAGGAAGCATCCAGAAATCTTTTGTTAAGCTTTTGATGAGAAACAGGGGTGGGATTAAATAAGTTTTCTTCCTTCCTTTCTTCCTTCCACTATATCTATATCTATACCTATATCTATGTATATATACTTTATAAACTTTACGTTTATCCGTAAAGTTTCCCCTCACAGCTAGCATACAGCCTCGACCAGTAGCTAACGTTTGCTAACGGTTATCGTTGTTGTGTTTTGAATAAGTTAGCGCATGACTTCCCTATAAATTCAGCTTTCCAGCTTATTGTTGTAGCTAAATGTCGTAGCTGTCTTTCAGCACAGAGGATTCATTACGTTTGTACTAAAACTGATGGTAGAGGATAAGGATGAGAGCAGCTGGGCGGGGATAACCAAATACATCAGCCTCTTTTCTCCTAAACTCTGCAGCCAAACAAAAACATGATTTTTTTTTTCAATTAATTTTACTTTTAGCAAAGGTCAGGGGGTTGTTATTAATGCATAAAGTGCAAAAAACTGCAGACTCCCCGTGACTTCAATAACGTTAATTTGATTTGAATTTCTAAAAAGTCTTGATTTGATTTGAATGTTCTGTTGTGATTCAAATGTTTTAACAAGTCACTGGGGGTAACAAAAGACCATCTGATGTATACATGATGTGCGAAGGCTAATCTTATTCATGCTAATGTGAGGTTAGGTTGCAAAGATCATAAATGCATCTCATTATCCATACGACGGCTTTGTCTTAAGTCTTGAATATACCAAATTAATACAAATATGAGTAGCAGGCCATTCAACCGAAGTTTTTTTTTCTCCTCTGTGCATATCACCAGACCTGAAATAAAGTCTGGGAGAAACGCTGCGAATATTAAACGTTACGTTGACTTTATCACGGTAGACAACCTAAATTATTAGGAAAAAGAGAGACTGCAGCACTTTCCTAACATAATTTTTCACCTGCTTCACAATGATATCTTATTTATTTATTCATTACAGAATATGGATGACTTCAGGTGAATATTTTCAGATGAATATTTATTAGCCAAGCCTTTACCTATATGTGTTTATTAAATTAGCACACGCTGTTTTAGGAGCTTGTAGACTTCATACAGTACAGTACCCACCCCCTTCCGACGATCAGCCGCAGAGCCTCCAGGTTGCCGTGGTAAGCGGCCCATAACGTCGGTGTCATCCCATCTTCGTCCGGTGCGTTGAGATCCTTCCGAGTTGCCTCCCTCAGCAGGTCCAGGTAGCCGTCCCGGGCCGCCTTGTGGTACCTGTCATTCATGGTGCAGAATTAATCCACCCTCAACCCCATTCCGTTTGACTAACATCATCATCGACCGGTCATGTAGTGGGCGCTGACCGGCTGATGGGTGCCAATGCGCCCCACTGTCCCCGTTTCACAGCCAGAGTCTGTCCCCTCAACAGTAGTAGCCGGATAGAGGCAGAGCGCGTCGGTATCCAGGGACACCGGGGCTGTGCGCCGCACGGCTAACAGTGCTCCCGGTGGCCAATGTGGTCCAAGTCAGCCCGGAGCTCTGCTGTGGCGGCTCCTGAATACACTGGTGTCCCCTGTGAACACTGCCTATAGCACACTTGAGCAGTTCCTCTCTTTACAGGCTATTTTTACTATAAAGGGATCTGAAGCGTGAGCGAAGCAGCCTAAACCTTATACTATTCTAATAACACTTAAATGAGGATTTACAGTGTCCATGATTTTACTTCATCTTACTTGATGGCATTTTTAGTCTCCTGTGGTATCACCATAGGGACTCCTGGTGCAGGGGCGTTTCATGCCCCCCACGTTTACTTTCATAAAGTTGTGGACCCCCATTCAAAGTGATTTTTCCTAGAGATCCTTATGCAAATGTTTTTGTTTTGTGTTAAATATCATATTGGTTGAATGCTTTTTTTTTCTTTTTTTTTTGCATTGTAAAAATTTCTGGTGAATTAAAATATAGTGAAATTAAACTGTTCCTTTTATTTCTGGGTGCTGCTGGGAAACCTGCCAAGGATCCTGGGGATCCTTTGACCAAACTTTGCAAACCACTGTTCTAGTGTGTCCGTGGTAGTCAGTAATGAGTTTAAAGTGATATTATGGGCATTTCTTTTTCCACAATAAAGTTCCTACAACGGGGGCTTACAGGTTTATTGTAGCCTAATTTTGGAACACTGCAGACCTTGCAGTTGACAAAACTACCCTGAAATGTTGAGGAAGGGTCAGTTCAAAATCAAGCACAGGTAATAAAAAGAGATTGCTTTGTGTGTTGAGTGCCTTTGCTGATAATATTCTGTCAGTTTGGGTCTATAAATAATAAGCTCTGGTTGGTTATAATCCAGCATGGGTCAAGTCAAGTAAGTAGACATGTAAATTTTATTTTTACTCATTTCAATTAGGTTTGCCTGGAACAGTCTGTTCATTTTGATTTGTTTTATACATCTAAATTTGGACAATTTGATATTGACAACTCTGTTTGCACATGAAGGCTGTAAGGTGATCGTGTGTTCCAGTTTTCCTCTTTTCTCATTCTGGTAACATGATTCGTATTCCATATTTCCCTGTACTTCTGAATGAGTTATTGTTCTCCTGCTTCCTGATTTGTTGTCAAGATTTAACAAAGAACATGAATGCACAAAAGGAAGGAAATAATTCCATGCTGAAGTGCTGTCATGTGTTGCTGTCCCTGTTGCAATAATAAAGTGCCTTTTCCCTCAGCCCCACCCAATTGCTGAGGATATAAATTAGCCTAAGAACTGATCTCAAATAAAGATAACTGCAAAGGTTTTAACCTATGCTTGCTCAGAGACTGGAAGTGGCCAGACGTGCTGCCCTACTGAAACTTACCCTAACAATAGATGGAGCCCAGTCTTTTAATGTGCTATACCTTAGGCATTTTGCATTAGAAAAGAAGCAGAGGCACATTTTTTTCCGTGGCACATGAATAGCAGTAAAGCACTGAAAGTATTCCCTTAGAGCACTGAATCAAAAAGATAAGAAAAGTGGGGTTTGCTACACCCATTTAGAGAATTTTGAATGAACACCTTTAGACTGTCACATGCACCTGTACTCTGCTGCAGGGGAAAGTGGATAAATTTGTGCAGTACCAGTAAACAAAACATAAAGACTGTAAAGTTTTAAAGTGAAGGGATAATAAGAAAAAATAACCACTTTTGATAAGTTCATGTGACACCATTCTGCTGTTCTCTGCTTTCGTTCTATTTATTTTGAGCATGCTATGGAAACGTTTTAAACAAGTGACTGGCATTCAGAAAAGTTGCTGTTAATCTGAAAAGGAACCGGTTTCTTGTATTTTGGACATCGTGGAAAAAAAGTTTTCCTGGAACTCTTTTGAACTTTACATGAATATTTTGTGCAAAACACTATGTGTGTGGTAATAATATGGTGTTGTTCATAACAGATTTATTGACATTTATGACTCTTTGTACACAAACTCCTAGGTAAACCAGAGAGGTTGTGGATGGATATAAAAGCCATGTACACTCAGGCTGCCTCTTAGGATCACACCATACCAGGTAGGTTTGTAGGCATCCTGATACTCATTCTAATTTGTACTATCATTGGATCGGGATACTGTTGAACTGACCTGAACCTTGGATCACCACTGGGTTTGGCTTGTGGTAGGGAGTCTGTGTGAGCTATTTTCATTTAGAGCTATTGATGCCAAAGTTGTATCATCTATCCTGATACTTTCCTTGTTTTATCTGATATGGAAAGTGACTGTGTTTATGACTATCCCCAAGTAAAGGAGCATTTAACCCATGAGAACAATGGTCTTTGAATATCTAAACAGCTTTGTGGATTCTCACTGAATGCAGCAATGTTTGCATGCACCCTTTGCCATTCTTTGCGAAAACCAAAACCAAAGGAGGAAATTAAATCTCATTTGTTGATTAGAAACTGCTCTTTTGTATAGCACTGATGAGGTGACAATTAAGCTGATTTTGGGTCCCTGGCAAGGTTTCGCCTGGGCGGGAACTTTCTTTAGAGGAAGCCAGAGTGGGTGTAGCTGTTAAACCTGTAACCTCACAAGTAGAACTAGACGCAGCAAACAACTCATTTGGGAATAGGTCTTAGAGGGAGAAATCATGTGTTTGAACACTGGCTATCCATGCAATTGTTTGACCACTGGAAATCCATGTGAACCATGTAGGATGACAGCCAAAGACAGGGAGACGGAGGAGGACCACCTGTCCAACAACATCAATTCAACAGGTCAAGTGGGGGCCACACAGAGTGAACCCAACCTTACCCTTGCCTCCAGCGCAGTTGTGAGGGAGCGGGGTCGAAGCTGGGGCGGGTTGCTGTCTGGGATCATTTCTCTGAACATTCTGATCCTTGGCTGCGCCTTGGTCAGTGCAAGTGCCTTCAACAATGACATCTTCGGTTCTGCTGAGCTGCAGATTTTCCTCATCATCCTCATCCTCCTCACTACCATATGGATGCTTTACTATGCCATCTACATGTCTGTGAAAGATCAAGCTGTAACTTACAAGGATGGCCATGCTGGACCCATATGGCTCAGGGGTAAGGACTCCTTCCTCATGGCTTCATAAGTATTCCTTACTTTATTCTACATTTCCTCATCCCCATGTTTTTTCTTTTCTTTTCCACAGGAGGACTTGTGCTCTTTGGACTCCTGAGTCTTATCATGGACATTTTTAAGATTGCCAGCTACGTGGGCTACCTCCACTGTGATTCTGCTGTCAAAGTTGCCTTTCCCGTGATACAAGCTGTTTTCATACTTGTGCAGGTAAACATGCTAACATTATACAATGATCATATTGTAAAGGCTGAGTGACAAAGAGATGACTTGCCTAGTTTGGTCTTTATAATCACAAAGTGTTATGATAATTGTGAAATACATTTCCAGACATACTTCCTATGGATTCATGCCAAGGACTGTGCACAGCTACAAAGGAACATAACACGGTAGGGGAATGTTTTTTTTTTTTTTCCCCCAATTTCTTCTGCATAACTCACTGTCACTGCATAATGCTGTGTCATTATGATTAATCATGGGATGCAAGTGTAAATGCATGGTTTTTAAAGAAGTATCTTACTTGACCAAAACATTTTTATTAGCAAACATACCTCAAAATTAGTTGAAAGTCACCACTGAATAAAATTTGTGATTATTGCTGTCACATTTCTGTGATTCATGTGTCAGCTTTGGTTTTCAAAAGGGAAGCAAAACAGCGTTTATCTGGTGGAAGTCAGTGTTGGTAACTGAACTTAAATGTGTGTTAAATCAGTTGAAGAGACATCATCTGGTAAAACTTATTCAAACATTGTTTTATACACTGCTATTGTCTCTAATTCTGTCATTGTGTCTGATTGTTGTCCCAACTCCCTCCCCATTTTCTCCCCTTTTATTTCAGATGTGGGCTGATGTTAACCCTTGCCACAAATCTAGTTCTCTGGATGACACTGGTCACTGAGGAGTCCCTTCACCAAACAACCATCCCAGAATATCCAAACAAAACCAAAATCTATGGTCGAACTGCTTATAATCTTAGAGGTAATCAGTGGAAATGAAACAATGATAACAGATAAAGTACCTGATACTGAATTAAATACTGCAAGCTAACCTTTTTGTTCTTATGGTATGTTGTCATATCTTTCAGCGAGTTACGGAGACGATAAGTGCAAGTGCAGCCACTCCTCGTGTAGCATGTTCAAAGATGCTTACTACTACCTGTACCCCTTCAATATTGAGTACAGTCTCTTTGCTTCAGCCATGGCCTACGTCATGTGGAAAAACGTTGGCCGTAAAGCAGATGAACACCACGACCACAGTGCCAAGTTTCGTGTCAAGGATGTATTTTTGGGTCCTATTGCTGGAATTCTCTTGGTGATAGCAGGTCTGGCAACCTTCATAGTGTATGAGGTGGAAGTGCTGAAGGACGACGATGATGACGACAGGCTAGACAGAGCACTGATGATGCATTTTGTCATGAACGTGGTGATCGTGACCCTGATGTCAGTCTCCACTACGGTCGGCTGTGTCATCCACAGGCTGGACCAGAGGGAATACGTCTCTGAGAAAAACCCCACACGCAACCTGGACGTGGGTCTGCTGATAGGAGCCTCAATGGGGCAATTCATTATCAGTTACTTCTCCATTGTGGCCACAGCAGCAGCTGGAGCCAAGGGCTACCTGAATGGCCTCAACCTGGCCTGGGGTGTTCTGACTGTGATCCAGCTTGCCCTGCAGAACTTCTTCATCATCGAAGGCCTGCATCGTGAGCCATTTCACGAAGAACACCCAATCACTGTGTTCACAAATCCATACGTGCTTGAAGCGAGCAGAGAGCTGAGCAGCCTTGAAGGATCAGACATGGACACCAAGCCCAGCCCAGTACTGACAACCCACACTCTATCACACAGACCCAAACTGACCTGGAAGAGAAGGGTGCTGAAGGAGGTCTGCGCCTTTCTGCTACTTGCCAACATCATTGTGAGTACCATTCCCCCTAACTGCTGACTCTTCAAATTCACTGTTTAAAATTCACTACTAATAACAAACATGTTCTTTCTTTCTTTTCACAGCTCTGGATCATGCCTGCATTTGGTGCTCGTCCCCAGTTTGACCATGATGTTGAAATTAAATTCTACAAGTTCAGCGTGTGGGCAGCTGTTGTAAATATTGGACTTCCTTTCGGAATATTCTACCGAATGCACTCAGTCGCCAGCCTCTTTGAGGTGTTTGTTACCTCATAACGCTGGAGGACAACAAAGGTGCACACCCAACTGTTTTGACAATAAAGCGGTTTTGCATAACTTATAGGTTGTTTTGATGATATTCTGATATTTCCTCACAATGTTGTGTAGCAGCATGTATTGACTTACAAATATAATCACTCTGCTGTCTCTTGTTATTGTGTTATATACATGGCATTTTCATTTTAGGGATGTGAAGAATCTAATTTATATTTTCAAGGGGCAAAAAATGAGTCATACATTTTGAGGCTGTTTTTTTAACATCGTTTTTTGTTTGTGTTAGACTGTCTCATCAAATAAAGGCAAGCAATAAAATAAGTGAATCAAGACTGATTGCATTACCTATGATGATGATGATGATGATGATGATGATGATGATAATTATTAGTAGTAGTAGTAGTGGGGGTATTGCTAATATGTAAGTGTAAAGGAGTTTTCACATACACTGAGCATTGTGTACTTAGAGTGAACTCCAGTGAATGAGGATTGTCCTGTAACTGACTCACACAATAATCCAAATTAACATAGCTGGGCAATGCTTCTCCAAAGTGTCTGGAGGGACTTAAAAAGTTGGTCCAGAAGTGTGAAACGAAAGCACCTGCCACCACAATGATAGACACGGTTTTTTTTTTTTTTTTTTTTTTAATTGTAATTCGGTGTAAAGGTGTATGACACAATACCCAAAATTAGGTAAAACTGCTTGGAATTTAAGTCAGGCACCTTGGGAGGCACAACTCCATGGGGTCCTTAGCACACGTTTTTGTTTACAACCACGTCACCAGGAAATGCATTCAGAAGTGTCAAAATGTTGAGACAGGTGAGCTGTATCTCTGTATTTATGACTATCCATAGTTGAACTGTATGAGTTTGTTTAGTTTCTAAAGGTTTTTCATCCATTCATTTGTATGCACTTGCCGCTGGTAAAGTTATTCTTAATTGTTAATGGTGGAATTAACTTCGTAAAATGAGCTGAGAGAAAGTTGGCGAGCTGTAGGCTGTAGCTCAGCAGCTTTACCTGCGGTCAGGGCGTCGGACTCTACCTGAGCCCATTATTTAGCACAAAGTTAGCTAATAAGTTTACGTTTACAGGACTCCCAGGACACCGAGGCCCCTCTGTTTGGTGAGGATCCTGACCCAACCGGCCACAGAAAAAACAAAATCAGGTGAGATTGTCAGCTACTGCGGTCACCATGACTCCTGATTAGCTGTGGTGGTGCAAAGATCGCACCCGGCGACCGGGATAGTTTCGACTGAAATCATTGTGTTGCAGCAGGCATCCCATGGCCACATTCTTCCACCTGTTCTTCCGCGCATGTGCCATCCTGGTCTACTTGCTGTGTGAGATCTTCAGCAGCAGTTTCATTGCGTGTATGGTCACCATCATTCTGCTGCTGTCTTGTGACTTCTGGACAGTCAAGGTAGGTGGGCTTATGAGCTCTCACCGTAACGTTGGGGTCAGATTGTTTGCACCCAGCTTCTATTTAGACTTTTCCCCCCCTCAGAATGTGTCTGGCAGATTGTTGGTGGGCCTGAGATGGTGGAATCAAGTGGATGAAGATGGCAAGAGTCGCTGGGTGTTTGAATCAAGAAAGGTAAACATGAGTTCAACAGGTGCATCCCAAAATTCAACAGGTGCATCCCAAAGGC
Organism: Myripristis jacobus; assembly: GCA_900302555.1. Taxonomy (NCBI): domain Eukaryota; kingdom Metazoa; phylum Chordata; class Actinopteri; order Holocentriformes; family Holocentridae; genus Myripristis; species Myripristis jacobus. The sequence continues at coordinate 10,293 of OMLB01049061.1, read as the reverse complement.
CCAGCACTATATTCTCTATGGAAGTGATTAGTAGGGGAAGTGATTTGTAGACAATTCCACCATTTGAACAGGCAAATAATGCTTCCTTTAACACAATAGACACCATCCAGTAAATATAAGGATTAAAAAGTACAGTCAAATGTGTGCTATGATTATATTCCTACTTGCAGTTTACTGGCGATATGGTGCATCTACAACTTTACATGTTGTGGTATTATTTTTTCACATAGCTATAATGCCGCTGGATAACTTTGGACAATCAAAGATTGTATCGCATAGCTTGTTGACATTGTTTTCTCGTAGAAATGTAACAATGACACCTGTTGGAGGACGTAGACATGATTTCTGAAGCACCACTGCCGTCTCATAAAACACAAGATTACAAATAAAGATGATGACCTTAAATCTTTGCTTTTGTGGATAGGTGCAAAGTCGAAAAGCTGCCTCCGCTGCTGAATCCCGGGTCTTCTGGCTGGGCCTCATTGTCTGCCCAATGTTCTGGGTCATTTTCGTGTTCAGCACTATCTTCTCTTTGAGGATTAAGTGGCTGGTCAGTTCAAAGCTTTTTACCTGAATGTCACCTTAATTTCTCTCTGTCAGAATAATTATTGGTTGTCGGTTCATTTCTCATTCCAGGCATTTCAAATGCAAATTCTGCTGTCTTTTGCCCTCTAGGGTGTGGTAATTATGGGATTGGTTTTACAATGGGCCAACCTGTATGGCTATGTCAGATGCAAGCTGGGTGGAAAGAACAACCTAAGAGACGTGGCAAGGACCTATCTTGGTGTCCAGATTTTTAAACAGGTATGTGAAAAATCCTCACAAACCATTGCATACATGTGTGCCTCACTGTCATGTCACCTCAGCACGACCATTTTCTTTCCTTTTTTTTCTCCTCAGGCAATAGGAAAAGCAGAAGGACCTTAGAGTTAAAGATGAAGAATGAGGACCATCTGCAACGTGAGATGGAGTGGAATGACAGACACACATTCTTACTTAGTTGCTTACTAAGTAACTTTGTTCAGTTGAACAGGTGGCTGATATCTCTTTTCTGAGGGTATTATGGGCATTAGTAAATATTCTTTCATTTTGGTTAATATTGTTTGTGTATTTCCTGTTGTTATTTTCCCTGTCAGATCAATAATTGCTAAATTAATTGCCACGTCTTTTTTAAAAAATATTCTATGAAAATATTATTATATCATTTTTTGAGATTTCATTGCACACAGCTGCTTTGTCTGGTGGATGCCATTAGTGTGAGTGCATGGTGCAGGTCAAGGGATATTTTCATTACAGTTTTTCTCCATTGGTTTGGCTCATTTCCTGAAAAAGAAATTACATTCTCAAAACTCTAAGATCATTTGGCAAAACAGTCTTACAGTTCAGCACAACACCATAGCTCACTTGCAAAAGCTCATATCTCTCCCAAAACTGTTCACTCATGCAAAGGAATGGATCTGAGGTCACATAGTAACGGGTGAGAGAGGGTGAGCTAATGACCAGTTTTAGTCTTGTCTGTCAGCTCGGGAAGCTTGACTCACCGCCCAGTAGCCTACAGTGTTGATATCTGCCTGGGGAGGAGCATGATTTCAGTTGTGTCAATTTGGCATAGATTCAAAAAGCAGCTTTTCAGTAAAAGTCTTGCATTTTACTGTAACTACCAACATGTAATCCTTTTCCACCAAATAAGGAATTACTGAGAAACGTGATCAGTGTGGCTTTCCCTCAAAAAGAGAAATTTACCTGAATACTGGGATGGTTTTTAATAGGTTTTAATGTCTATGTCTTTTTTGTCATATTGTGTCTTTTGTTTTTGGTCAGTGGTGTCAAACAGGTTTCCCCTGTGGGGATTAATAAAGTTCAGCCCTATCCTTTCCTAACTGGTGTTCTCCACACAAAAGAATGATGAGTATAAGCTATCAGAGCAATGTCAGTATAAACTTTCAAGCTCAGATAGCCTAAGCATGACCGAAGCTTTGGCAGCTTGCCCTGAGACTAAAGACATCAAAACTTAACCCAAAAAATCTTGCAGCACAGTTTCTAGCTACAAACTTGACTCAGATTCAAATAAAACTTAATTTTGTACTGCTAGTTCTCATAAAATACACTTCAGGGGATGGTAAGGAGCAGTATGAAGTTTTTCTTTTTAACTTTTTGAAATTAGTGCTTTTTGCATAGCATGTAAATAAGTAATTAAAAAAATTGTGCATCAAGTTAAGGCAAATTTTACTTGTGTAGCCCCTTCCTCACTGTTACAAATGGTTTCATAAAACAGAGAGCTAAACAGACACTATAAAATGAAATCGATGAAAAAAAAAGCCCTTCAAATGTCACACATAGATATACACATATATCTATGGGTGACTATGCACACATGTATATGGTAAACACATTGTTACGCTTAGGAAAGCGTAACAATCTAAAGATAAAATGTGCTAAGCCACATAAAATACGTTATTAAAACATATCAAATACAGAGAGGTGCATCAAGGTACATTCAGGAAGAACATAAGTTAAAACAAATGTAAGCCATTTAGGGAAAATAAATAAATGAAAAAAGAGGGAGATGGAGTTTCACATGCATGCTGATACACATGTACAGGTGGGAAAGGAACACCTGCCAAATTTTGTTTTGGCATTGCATTGAGTAAGAAAGTTCTGACCATCATCACTGAATGTTTAAAGAAATTATAATCTTACTAAACACAGTGGAAACACCCATGAAAAACAGCCATACTAATTCTATGATAAACTTTCATTAGAGTATCACAGAAGCTCTTTTAGGAATGGGTCTATCACAGTGTATAAGAAAAATGATGGTTCCCTTGAAGACAGAAATAATATAAACCTATATACTATAAACTTATTACCACAGATATATTCAGTCTGCATAGGAATTAGCCTATAGTGGTTTTATTACCTATAGCTGTTAAGCTTTTGTTTGATTATAAATACTGTTGGCGATGATGGTCATATAGTCATGTGCCTGAACTCTGTTTAATAAGAATGCAACCATGCCCTAGGGGCCTAACTATGACCTTTTTAGCCTGCAACCTACGTGATGAAACTATATACAGTGCGCAACATATGGAGAGAAATGACGTTCACTCAGGACCACAGTTTGATATAAAAACAGTCCAGAAAACTGCAGTACACCACACAACATTTCAGCTACTAATTTAGTGCAGCATAACATGATAGTCTAGACACAATATAATAAATGAATACATCTTGAACAATGCCTAAAGTGCAAGTTTGCAAAAGTTGAAGAAAACGTCTCAACCTTTAGATAACTTGAGCATAGCCTTTAGCCCCAAGGCTAGCACAGACATTTCAGCGCACATAATTGACAGCGAGTCTGCTGCAGCTCAGAAAGAATGTCCACTGAAGTCCACTACTGGCCAGTATCATCAACCAGTACAACTCATTTGTGGTTGAAAAGATGCCAATCAGGGGGGTGATGGTTTCATACATAGAAAATATAGGCCACAATGCCCACCACCCTCTCCAGTTTATAGGGTGGGGTGGAGGTGATGGCAAACATTGTCTTTCCTATTTTCAGAAGAATCACAGGGTGTTTGCATGCATGCATGGCTTGCAATTCATGACATTGTTGCCTTTCTGTAATAGAACTATTAGCTTTTTATTTAAAATTGTGTGGAGAAAGCCATTATTATCCCTTTGACAGTGTGTCAATTTTAGCAGCATGAAAACACAGATATAAGTGGAAGTTCTTTGCACTGTTTAAAGGTTATTATAAGGCTCTGACACCCATTCACATTCTGGGAGTGTTTAAAATAGAATTGTCGAGCTCATTCCTAACCATAGTTTTGAGGGCGGCACGGCACAGAGTAGAACGTGCTTTATCTTGTGTTGTTTCAGTTGGTGACCCACAGGGGGAGCTCACTTACTGTTGGTGGAGTCTGCTGTTGACTTCAAGGCAGCCAACTCTGTCTCTGTAGGTGCTAATGGAGAGGGAACAGCAACATCCAAAAGTGGCACTGGCAGCCAAGAACAATATCAGTGAATGCAAAACACTGCCTTTAGATGGGAGGTCATCATACAGCAGTAGTCTGGCAGTGTACAATCTTTAAGAGCCACTACAAGCTCCTTTTTGTGACCAGGGTCAAGTGGGGTTCTCAGCAAGACCCCATCTTAAATGAATATCCTAGCAATGTCTCTAGATGGACAGATAACACCTAAGAAGAATCCAGACCAATCCTGTTTTCAGACCAGTTAGGGAAAGCCAGTCCCCTGACCTTCAAATACTGCACCTTCAAAAGTCCATCACTAAGCAAGGGCGTCCTCATATACTCTGACACTGTAGGACTAAGGACAAGGGACTCCTTGTGGCACTTGAGGGACCATGCAGCAGACTGAAGATGTCTTTAGTTATCTGGAGTCACACCAAAACAACATCAGCATCAAATACTTTGGTGAGTTCAAACTGAATTTTGATTTTCTACATTTTTATTTTGCCAGGAAATAGCCCAGATTCTTTAGGTTATTCCTTTCAGTTCATGTATCTGTGTGTGCTCTGTGTAGTGAAAGAGAAAAGCCTCAGCAATCTATGGATGTGATGTACCTCGTAACAAGAAGGGCAAGAATTTGCTGCCAGAACAGCTTCATTCAGAAGTTTCAATGAAGTTCTGTAGCACATAATCCAATGATGTTGTCTAGTGATGGAGAAGGCTGTGGGGTATTTGACTTTATTCTGGTGTTAATGAGACCATTATTGAACCTGTTTAACAGTGTATATGGAGGCATTATCATCTTTGAACCTGGCAACATCTTGAAGGAGCAGTGCTTGCACCCTAGGGTGCACCTGGCCCTGTAAAATGGGCTGACATTCCTTGGCTGTTACACATCATGCAGAGCAATCATTGTGCCTAATGACTCCCATGAGATGGCTGCCTATACCATTACAGATCAGCTTTGGAAGTTGGCAGCAGACATTGCGTGTTGAAGACATACTTGGCTTTCTCCGAACACAGACCTGTCTGGATGTAGGAAAATTCATCAAATGAACGACTACATTACATTATATTAGAATATATTATTTTCCCATTGCTCAGGGCTCAAGGTTTTGCGCTCCTTACACCTGGTTATGTGTCCTTCTACTTTGAATTCAAGGAGTTTCCAAATGGCAACCCTGCCAAACCAGCTGCAGTATGTGAAGGTCATGGCGTACAGGTTTTACTGAGACTGTCACAGAAGTATTGATTAATCTCTGTAGTAATATTTGGTAGTGTGTTTACTGTAATATTTAGAGTTTGTCCCTGTCAAAGAACTTCAGCTGGCAGCCACTGTTCTTATTTTGCCAGTGCAGATTGCCTGTGTTTGCCACATGTTGCCATGATTAACAAGATTGCTCCCCTTGCCATATTAAATAATTATCCACCTGTTGGGACCAAATCTCCTTAAATCTGGGCCTTGATTATTTGTGCCTTTGGAATATGATAGCTGCCTCATGTTGCTTTAAAAACTCACATATGATCTGTTTTAAAGCTGGTACATACCACTCATTGGCACTCAATGACTCATCTTAGTGAGTGTGATTTAGGTAGACTAGTTACATCAAAGTGCAGTGTTTCTGTTACAATATCCACCCCCTGCGTTTGCATGTGCATGTAGTGGCATGGTAAGAATGGAGTAATGAATTAATGTTGAATGTCTTATGTCTTTAATCATTAAAGTAAAAATACATCCTAAAGCACTTTAACACTGTTACAAAACAGCTGTTGGTGATGTGCCTTGCATTCCTGGTCCATTTTGTTATTTGGTGTATTTTTCTTATTACTGCGGATAACTGGCCAGATGTAAACAGCATGATGTCACATCAATCAATCCAGAGAAGGGACAATAGAGTTTGATGGCAGAAATAGAAATGGAAATTGAAATTCAGCTATGTAAATGGGGTTTTTGGTGTCTACAACCCGGGAATCAAGCAAGAGGCAAGTGTCTAGACTCATCATTTTGCGACAGTGGTCAACAATCACAACAAGATTTTGAGCTCCTTATGCTCGGCTATGTGCCCTTCTACTTTGGAAACCCTGCAAAACCAGCTATGTGAAGCCTCATAGCACAGAAAACCCTCTGAGAGTTGCTGCACACATCAGCTGGGAAATGCAGGAAATCCCTAACTGAAATGGAAGTAGGTAAGACAGGTTGACGGAAACTACATACACCAAAAAAAGTGACAAAGGCTCTAGGATGTATTTCCCATCACAGCATGATATATCCAGCAGTGTTTTATTTAGAGTTAGATGTACTGTCATTTTCTAATGCATACCGTATGTGGTGAGATTTCTTAATATTTTTACATTCAGACTTGAATGTGTCAATTCAAGCCTGAAATTAACTGCTGCTCTGGCTGACAAAAGGTTCAACATAGCTAGACATGGATGTGATACCAAAGTTTGTAAGTTTTTTTAAGGGATTATTTCCTACTGTTTGAAACTGAGCACATTATGATGCAACACAGCATTGCTACAAAAACACTCACTGTCAACAGTTAGCTGCTTCTTATGGGAGAAGAATGTAAAGGTGATGGGAAGCCGAGACAGCACAGACTTAATCAACTGGTATTATCCTTCAGCCTCTAAAAACATCTTTGTTTGTTTTCACCTGTAGTTAAAAGGTAGAGTGCCAGCTGATTAAATGAAGTTTCAGTGGTCTCAGTGGTCTATAACATCACCTGCTGATTAGTATTCACAAATATATCAACAGTTATGTCAGGACTGCTGATTCCCATTTCCCCTATGGTGAAATTTTGTCATCACTGGGTTGTTGATGTCCTGTTGGTGATGCTAAAGCTCATAAATCTTTGTCAGTCTCATATCCAGAACTCTCTGCTGACATCTCCCATGAAACTTTGACTGAGATGGTGGCCTGATCTCACCTAATGGCAGGTGAGAGCCTCACCACCTCTTTAATTCAGTCCATAATGCAGCACTAAATTTATTTGGTTGATTTCATTACCTCATAGTATACTTACGTGGTAGAGCATTATTCTTTCCCCCCCCCATGTTGGTGATCTGAAATAACACCAATCGGGAGCAAATGATGAAATTCCTTTATTTATGTGTTTGTACCAAGCATCCTGAGAGGCAAAGTAAGTATTATAGCCCAGAGCTGGGGAGATAATGAGGACAATATTTCACACATCAGGCTGAATATGAGGAAAAATTAATTAAACTGCAAACCATGACTTTGGCATTACATTACCTTTTCTAAATCTTGAGACAGATGAAAGAGTGTGAGCTCTGATTCCATGCATATATGACACATGTATGCCTTCTATCTTTTTCTTCTCTTATGAAGAATAAATAAATGTTACATCATCAATTTGACTGCATTTAAATGAAGTGGTATTACATTTCATGCAGATTCATTGTTTCTTTTAAAGATGAACAAGTTTTCCCATATAAACAATGAAATTGATTATATTCATAACATAATTGCACTCATTCTGACATAGAGTATGTTATTAGACCCTAGTGACTCTGTGGAGTGAATTTATTACCTTTAATGACATTCAGAGAAGCTTAATCTTTAATGTTCCCAATGCTATAATGTTTATATCTAGATCTCAGTGCAACAGCTTGGAGAGGAAACTCATGCTTCCCCTTCATTTGACTGATTGCCTAAATTCAAGATAAGCTTACAAGCTGACTTACCAGTTGAGTAAGGACAGTGCTATCAGTGTATCGGTACAAAATGCCTCCTCTTCCTTCACTTGTCTCCACTGACCAATCACTTCTGTAATACATGTTGTCGCTTTTTAGTCATAAGTGTTTTTTTCCCAACTCTGCTCTGTCCAGCTGTAATTACTTTGCTCTCGCAAATTCACTTACAGTACATCTTTTGTCTGCTGACATGGTTACTGAGTGAGCAAAGAGTAAAAACAATGTGCAAAGGTCCTATCCCTCCCTTACCAAACAACGTTGTGCACTACTGCTGCTACCGGTGACCGAAAACTTTTTACAACTTTACAACTTTAAGCAGCTTAGAGTCGGTTACAGTAAAGCGGTTCACTACTATTTATATGGCAAAGTCACCTAGTTTTATTAGTACCAGAAATCAAAATGGTTAATGTTACATGGATATTCGATGATCATATAAGTCATGGTGGAAAAGTAGATTATGCAGACACAGACATAGAGCCAGAAACAGATCTTGTCCAGTTTGTTAGCAAAATCCTGGCATTTCTGATTCGCCAGTTCCTTGGCATTAAGATCCTCCAGGAAGTTGACCACCTTTAGGAGCATTTTGGTCTGCTCCTCCGCTTGCAGGTGGATGACACTAATGTCTGTTTTGGATTCTGCATGGATTGAGGAAGCAATTAGTTGATTTCACACTATGTTTGCAAGTCATCTATTCAACATATGTCTGTCAGCAATTGACATAAAAATCAGATCAATCAATCATTCATGTAATACATCATTGTGCATGAAATTACTTGACTTAATTCTATACAGAAAGTCTTGCAGCATAGACTATCACACGAGTATTCAACAATCAAGTCATTCTCACCTTCATCTCCTTTCTCCTCTTTGTCAGCCATGTTTGATGGAGATGACGTTTTGGATCTGGAGAAGCAGAGGAACCCAGCATCATGAGCCAACCGTGTAAACAGCATGGACAGCAGCAGGCTCACCAGCAAGAAGACCAGACAAACACAGAAGTGGGTTCCTGCAGTTTGCAGCCAAGTGGTTAGTGCTACAAATTAAAAGACTCAAACTGCGGTGCAAACATTATGCTCATGCAGTTATATACTGTGCATGCATTTGTGTATTTGTGATATGCGTGGAAAGTGACTGACGGATGATGGGGCTGCACTCGCTGTCTCCGGGGAGCTGATCATTGAGGATGATGAGGAACATGGTGAAGCTGAGCAACAGAGTGACCTTGAAAGAGTTGCGCTCACCACCTCCGAGCGGCAGGGCAAAACTGACCACATCAGCCACGATGATTAAAATGCTCGGCAGGATTAATGTTGTAAAGGGGTTGATCCATCTGAGGCTCAAGAACACCTGAGGATTGAGTTAGACAGTCAGGTTATAACAGCTGTAGCAGATTTTTTTCATAGCACTTGAATGAACAGTGGTCGTTGTTACACTATTGCAGATGAAATCACAGGAAGCATTACCTGTTTCTTAAGCTTAAACTATCACAGATATAGAATGTAATGTGCAAATACAAATATTCAGACGAAGAATACACCCTTGCATCTCTTAAACTGCTATATATCATCAATATGTGGTATTCAAGGCAGTCCAGGAGTTGATTTGCTATAAGGTGTTGCAATGTACTTTTTTGGTGGACCCACTTTGCCTCACCAGTCCACATCTACTTGCATTTTAGTGAGCGAGTTCCTGGAATGACTTTCAACATCCCTCAGAGAAAGTACATGAACTTGTACTCTGCATTGGGTTAAAACAATTGTGATAGCAATAGCATAGCAAGAGTAAAAGTTTGTAGTCCAGAAAAAAATGAGAGTCCCACCTTACTCAAATGCAACATGTATTTTGGTTGCAATGCTCCTCTGTTTCAACGATGATCTTCTCCCCTTTTTTTTTGTCAGTACAAAATGGTGCATCCAGTAAGAGGCCTTTGCTTGTTAATACAGAGGGACTGACACCAAAATCTGACATTTACGTTTGGTGGGTCAGACAGTCAAAAAAAAAAATGCTGCTGCAGTATCAATTTTTGATTGTAGCTGTGCTGGAAATATCTTTTAGCAATGTCATTTTGTTGGCATCTGACCAAATTTCCACAGAAATACAAAAGTGTATCACCAAACAACATAATGAGCCCAAAATGTAATCTACATTTATTGTCCATATATCAACATACATATATGGTAGATATGTTTTTTACAAACAACATTAGTGTTTTTTCCCTTGAAGTTACTTAAGTTTAGTACCATTATTGCAAGGACAAAGAACATCATCACCTACAACAAGCATAAAAGATAAGTCCTCCTGCCGTTTATTGACTTACCTGAATATAATTGCGATCATCTCTGTCAGCTTGTTTTGAGAGGACTGCGTCATCAGTACGCCAGTCTCCATGGTTACTGTCAATCATCTTTAGCTCACCCATTTCCAGCACCATACCACATCCTGAAGGAAAAGTTAGATACGTTTCGCCATGAATATCCATAAGTTATATTGACAGAGTATTTTCTGAACCAAATGCCATGATCTTTTTGAGAATTTGTCATGAAAGGAATGTAATTGACATTGTGGCAAAAAAACAAACAAACAAAAAAAACATTTTACATATATA
>OMLB01049059.1:19097-35355 GCA_900302555.1 Myripristis jacobus | reverse complement strand
AAAAAAGAGGGAAAAAAAAAAAAAAAAAAAAAAAAAAAAAAACATAAAAAAAAAAAAAAAAAAAAAAAAAAAAAAAAAAACATTGCAAAAGAATAAATTCTAAGCAATCATTTGTGTCTGCCAACAAAGAGCTGACAATTTCAGCACAGTATGGAGTACAGATTACTTATGAAATAAAGGAGTCATAGCTGGAACTGACATTGACAGTGATAATGAACGTCCACACTGTCGGCCTCTAAAAATCAACACACTGACACCCATCTCTGCACGGCTCTGCTTTGACGTAGCATCCACCATCACTAGTCTGCCTGTCATACCGGCAGCTACGTCAGCCGCTCTGAGGCCCGCAAACCTGAAATAGAAACCAGGGAACGGAGCCACAACAATTCTTGGCATGGCGTCCTGGCCTCATCGTGGAGCTCCATCATCATTCATTAGAGGACGCTCCAGACAGGAAGACTTTAACAAGCTGGCAGCTGAAGACACAAGATCCACACCAACAACGTTATCTAATCTTTATTTAACCAGCTAAAGTTCTCTTTGAGACTTTCACCGGGCCAGGTTACCATGCAGGAGAAAACAAGAATGCATCAAAAACAACAATAACAGGTCACAGTTTCACAGTTTGTGAAAACGGAGGAAAGGAAAATATCTCTAATTTCTCTTCCTGATAATCTGCCAGCCTCTGTCACTGCAGCGTCCTCAGCAGTGCATTGATCCCACCCACAGCACTTTACAACATCAAGACAAGCAGGCAAGAGTGATTTTGTTCATCTATAACGCCATTTTTATCAGAGCAGTAACTGTAACATGCTTCAAATTAAAATGTCTCACAAAAAAAAAAAATCTCACTGTGGCACTAGTGTTTGCTCCAAATGTAAACCATTAGCAGCCGCTGATGTGGTTTTCTCCTGGCTAACATTCTTAATCTGATCTGGAAGAAAGAAGATACTATAAATCATATGAAACTACATGACCTAAGGCATAAATTGGTGCCAGGTAACTCATGCTAAGCTGTTGGTAAGGGGACTAAATATTGCTCCAAAGTTTGGCAAGGGGAAAAACTGCAACTGCACTGCTCCTTGAGCTTTGATGAACAAATAGGGTTTGAGCCACCTAAAACACTATTCTGACCAGAAAGAACCAGTCTTGAAAGTTGACAAAAAATATGAAATAAAGAAAACCAATCAATCAATCAGTGTAAAAACAAAATAAAAACTCTTAATACAGTAGTAGTAAATTCATGCACACAGAGTGAAATGGTCTAATAATGCTGCCCAGGTACCTGGCTAAAAAAAAAACCCAAAGCAAAACAAAAAAACAAATTATTTTGTAATGAAAAGACCAGATTGAGAGTACTGATAAAGAACCAAACCAATAAGCAGTATCACTAACAGTATAATCTATAAAACAGCCATCCCTACTCCTATTGCTCCTATTCTCATTTTTTTAGGAATTAAAATAAATTGGCTCAACACTTACCCTTTACTATATCTTTACATTATAAATAATTTCAGTCATTTGAATGTAATTGCTCATGTCTATACAATAAGCAGTGAACAACGGCAGATGTGACTTGACTGTATTTTATGTTTTACTGCTTGTTGCCTCACAGTGTTGCATGGAGTGTTAGTCAAGGTAGTGGAAGCCGCAGGGCATCAGGTGTGAGTTTGGCTTCCTGGAAAGGCAGGGGGCTGAGAGGGAGGCCTCGTCTGACAGGATATGCAGGATATGCAGCCTAAGGGAGGCCCGCATAAAGGCTGCACTGGAGAGGATGGGACACTCCCCACAGCAGCACAACATCCCCTCACCTCGACCCCCAGCATCTCTCAGAATCAGCCCTCAACCTTCTCAGCTGTGGCGCTTCAAAAAAGTAGTTGGTGGATGAGCAAATGGTCTTCTCCTATCCAGAGAGTCCGGCTTGGAGGGCACGTCAAGATGCCACATCCCTTCTGTTTGTCTCACTGGCTCCATGATGGGCAACCAGAAGAGGAGGAGAAATCCACAGCAAAGAAGTCCTCTAAGGGAGGATGGGGATGACTTCTGGGCCATTATGGAAGATGAGGATGTGCGCGCTCACCTGAAGGAACAAGAATGGAAGGTGGCTGGGCTGATAGGCACAGCCAGGGGGAACAGCCCTGCCATGTCCAGCAGCTCTCCGGACAGTTTACACTGTGAAACAGACACTCCAAGAGAACTGCAGGCATACTGACAAGTTGGAAGCCCCGGTCTCGCCTGCCTCGTCCTGTGAGGATGGTTAAACTGCCATAGGCTGCCAGTGAAGCAGGGCAGTTCAACCTCTGTTTTAAGCCATTTAAGACTTTGTTACACATTGGTATAGTCCAAATGTTATAAAGGTTAAAAAGAAATATCTGAAAGACCTGACGAAAAGGAAATTCTCACTCAAAATACATTTGAACTTGAGTTTAACTGTCAGGTTTTAAAGGACATTTATGCTGTTCTTGAAGTGAAGAGCATTTGAATCATTCTTGTAACTGAAACACAAGGAGGAGAAAATTGAAGGACTAGCAGTGATCCAAGCTTTGAAGGCCACAAGGTGTGTCTGGCCGTAATGGAGGTGGTAAGGTTTTTCATTTGCATCTCTGGCTTTGCTTGTAAGTGATGTCCATATGTTTGTGCACCTGCCCCAACCTGCACTCTACAGTTCCCTGTGCAGCTCTAACTACACTCAGAGATCAGCAGCTTCAATTACGAAGAAAAGGCCTAAAAAAACATATCAGTTTAACATTCACCTGTGATCACCAAGATCTACTGTAAAATACCATTTAGTTGTAATAAACTAAATTTGAGCTTTGTGAAAACAGAGAAAAGGGCACTTTCACAGATTTTTCCCCTTAAAAAATACATAAAAGCAGGTATAGATCAAAAATGCCTTTATTGGGCTGGTTGGCCCTGAACCACATAATCCTAGAGAGCTCAAAGATTATCTCGACTGATTTTTCTGCTTTGTGAAAAGAGAGAAAAGGAAAATTTCTCTGATCTCTCTAATTTCTCTCCCGCCAAGCTCTGTCATTACAGTGTCTTCAGCAGTGTATTGATCCAACCCACAGCACTTGACAACATCAAGATAAGCAGGCAAGAGTGATTTCGTTTACTTTTAACACCATTTTTTTTTACCAGAGCAGTAACTGTAACGTGATTACTGAAAATTAAAACATAATTCTATATGTAACACTTTACTGTGTTACTTGGAAATGTAAGTAATTACAGCACTAGTGTTAGCCTCCTGCCATTGAGGTGGGCTTCCTCCCAGCTAACATTCTTTAAAATAAATGACTTTAGCTGCCATCTCAATGGCAGGAGGCTAACTGTTAGCATTTGGAGCATCCAGTCAGTATCCAGCACTCAGTAACAATGACACAAACAGAGAACCACTACTGTGCTACATAACAGCCACAGGGAGAAGGGAAATAATTTGAAAAAACATGAATAAAACACTGAACTGTGCCTTTAGGACTGTGAATAAATACATGAATACTTGCACAGGCTACCATGCACAGTAACTGCATCTGTTAAACATTCATTACAATGAGTTCATTAACAGAAATAGAACTGAATTCAATTTCGATTCAAATCCATTTCACATATTAACCATGACACTCCTTATGATGTGTGCAATATCTGTAAATCATCAATAATACTTGATTACCATTTGTAAAATAAATTGCTCATTTGAATGGCCAACTAGGAGAGTTTAGTTTTTACAAGTTTAACATGTATGATAGAGTTGTGTAATTAAAATACAGTTGGGCAGACAGAATGCATTGTCGCTTCATGGAGGAACAGTGTGTGGCACCCCACATTGTACTTTATGGTGTAATTTCAATGAAATTTCTGACAGTAATTGAAGGCAGCAGCCACTCTCCCTCTGCTCTTGTCCCCTCAGCAGCGACCTCCACAGGGCAGAATTAGATACTACAAGCTGAACAGTCCTCTACTACTCTCTATTAAATGTGTATTGTAATCCCATTTATATCATTTTTGAGCAAGAGACAAAAGCCTATTCAGCGGTTACACATTTGTGAAAACATCATCATCAACTGTTCAACCATTATGTGCCCAATTTTTTTGCACAGATGCCAAAACATATGTACAATTACCCTTGCGTGTAAACATACAACCCACTGTTATGTTAAATTATACTAAGTTATATCTATACATTTATGAGTTCAGACTGAAACCTGTTATTTGGCAGAGTTGAATACATACTTGGATGGTAATATCAATGTATGACAGTAACTTCATTTCCACTACAAAAGTGTGTGTGTGTATGGGTTATGCCTGTCTCTGCACACTGTCCCAGCTCATTTCATCTACTGTGATACAAGTAAAGGCTACTGCATAAGCTGTCCTGATGCAGGTATTAAGTTTGTCTCATAAAATCATTCACAATCAATTATGCAAATATATACTTAACTTTTAGATCAGACAGATTTAGCAGGACTGCGACACGTCTTTCTGTCTTGGTGAATTCAATCTTCATTGTGCTCCACAGAAATCACCAAGCAAGAGAAAGTAGAGCAGAAGTGGGTATTCTTCAATTATTAATGACTTTTGCCTGCTCGTGTGTCACTGCTGCACATCCAGAGGACTCCCTCTGTGCATCATAGAAATATTGACAAAGCCCTGCCATGATGATTCAGTCCAACCGTTTACACAGTCATACAAAATGCTTCTATTATTGTTACTGCTACCTACCCTAGTGCAAAACCAAAGCATGTAATACTATGCCCAATGAGGCTGTGTTGCCTATCAAAACCTTCCAGTGACTTGCAAATTAGAAATGAAGTCCTTGGAGTGCACAGCCAGGCCCACCCTGGCCTGTAAAATTCCTCATTAAAATGTGGACTGAATTCTATAAATACAAAATGACACATTTTACTTGAATGTGTTACACTAAGGCAGGAATGGGGTTTCAACAAGCCAAAGAATTAAAAAGAAATCTTTTACAAAAAATATTAATTGAAAGTAAGAGATGCCAGAGTTTGTAGGGAAAACACATTCTCTTTGGGAGCCAAGACTAATAAAAAAAAAAATAATAATAAATAAATAAATGAAAAAACACACGTTTGTAGACTCAATTCCATTTTATTTTTTTTAACCCATAAATCACTTTTCACAATCTTCTTGGAAGACAAAGGCATCGTATTCCCTATTTTCTTCTTCTCTTTTTGGCCAAGGGGAATTGGTCCAAAAGCAAAGCAGGAGCTCAGAAAGAGACGTGGAATGTCTAAAACATGGTTTATAGTGAATACATGTCAACAAGAGCAAAACACATGTACTACCATCGACTTACAGAACAGTGCACATACATTGCGTGTGAACGCTGTCGTTGCTAGGGATCCCAGACCAAAAGAGTATTTAACATCACAAATATGGAAGCAGAGCGTTCTGATGTGGGGAAGATGAGGAAGCCATGTTGTCCTCGACTTAACCCCACCCCCCAACAAAAACAAAAAACAGGAAGGTAAATACATAAAACAGCACATTATATTCCAGTTGGGATCAATCAACTGGAGGATTGCAAACACACACAAAAAGCACTGAAATAAGTGAAGCCTTCGTCTTTCCCATGTAGTGAGTGTTACCTAAGGCTAAGACTGAGCGAGATCAATCTAGAGAGACAAAACACAGGGTCTTGGTGTGGTGATGTTCGGAATGAGGCGGGGTTTCAGTGCATAGTCACATTACTGCATCTTCATGCCCGGGACCATCGGTGGAAATGTAACAGAGTAAACAGGAGCGGGATAAGCTACGAGGTTGGATGCTGGAAGATTCTCATTGTTTCGGTCCAATCCCTTGCAGTCCACTTTTTGACAGTTTTTGGCGTCTTTCTGCCCAGTCGGGGCACAATATTGAGCGCCACACGGTGCCAGGAATGAAACTTTAATCCAAGTCATACAGTATGAAAAATGTAGAAGACAGCAAGTGAGCAACGCTTTTAGCTAATACTACAGTTAATATCCATCTGTAAAAATGCATTACAGATATGTGTTGGCACCAAGTTATTAAGAAAAGCTTTCGATTTCTGCTGGATGCTAAAATTAGCCTGCCATCTGCTAAAATGTTCAACTGCAGTTAGGTTGTTTTTAAAGGACTGCACTGACTCTTAAGGGATTCGGCCTGTTGGTCCCCCGACCCAGTATGTAACAAGACTGGCACCACATCATCTCTGCATGCTAATGCTTTGGCATTCAGTATGTAAAGCAATCTGACTCTATCAAAAATGCTACTAAAAATCTTTTAGTAATCCAAAGTTGATTTTGATTTTAACACTACGGCTTGGAGAGTCAGAACTTAAGTAATATCTCTATCATTATCATTAGTGAAGTCCATGCCAAGTCAACAGTGCCAAAACTTTAGCTGTCTGGCTAACTTTGTCCACTTCCTCAAAGTTACACTAAAAGTCTGATGGGAAGAGAGAACTTCTGCCACTGAATGACCTTTTTGTTGAATTTAATGTGAATTTTACCAATTTCCTAAACGAGACTGACAGGTTTGGACACGTCATTAAAATTAACCAACCATCCAGTCTTTGATCTGCTACAACTCCTTATTCTCTCTTTTTTAGGATGAAGCTTATCACCTGCTAATATCCTAACATGCTGTATGTTAAAGCATTAGCATGTCCACCAGACATGATATATACCACACTGAGAGATGTTTCAGTTCAAGTCCTCTTGTTAGATATTGGGTACCAGTGAGACAAAGCCCCCAAAAGTCAGAGCAGACCTTTAAATGCTAACTTCACACCATTAATCAGGTTTAAGACTTAATACTTTGCTTCTTCTATATGCGTTTGCACTTTCGTGAAGTACAAATACTGTGCCGTTACAAACAACATGGGAATCTGAAGGCCAGGAAAAGACAATTAGGTAGTTAAGACTGAAAGATGACCAAGCATTTGGTCTGTGTTTGGTCTGCAGAGGATCAGGAAGGTTCTAGGTTGAATGTTTTACCCGGTGGATTAGTTTAATCTCCAGCGATCATGTGGCTACAGCCAAGATTAGTTGACCTAATTACCACACATCTAGACACCCCATTGATTCCTGCTGGCCAAAGAGGAATAAGTAACAGTGTGTCAAACAGGGAAAGAGTCTAGTGGCAAGAACAGGAAGAAAAGAGGATATTAGCACATTAAAAAACAGATTAACAGTGGTTTAAAGTCTAATGGTGCAGTTTGGGAATGTGGGTCTTCTGATTTAGCTGTAGTAGGTATGACAGTAGATTGATAGTAGATATTTGGCATTATTTATCATGGCGTTGAGGGAGGGTGGGCACTGCCAGCGGGGCAGAGGGAGGGGTTACGGACCTCCGTTAGGGTACAGGGTGGTTGGGGTGGGGTTAAGGTGGAGAAAGACACTTGCCCCGCCTCATGCCAGTTTCAGAAACTGTTCCACTGTGTCTGCCTCCACTGCCTCGGAAAACATTTCGTAGTTCTGTGGAGAAGAAAATACCAAATGTGTCAACCAGCACAAAAACAACAAGCAGGGGAAAAATGACCCCTGGAATGAACCTTATTGTTACATGGGACACTGGTCCTGAATTCAGAAACGCCTGCTCACCCCACAGTACTGGTCCTCGTTGAAGAGCTGGGGGGGCACGGCTGAGGGATTCCCCGCCTTGGTCCTCATTTCATTGCGGACTTCTCCGCCCACAGAGATATCAATCAGCTCATACTGGATGCTTTTACTGTCAAGGATTCGAATCACTTGTGCCTGTTGAGCCTTGACCTGGAAAAAAAACAGCTTTGGTTAGAACTATGAACAACTCAGATAAACAAGCAGCAGCCACAGACGACAAAAAGCTAAACCACAAGCTGCAGACCTTTTTCACAGCAGCCAGTTTCACACGAAACAGCAACAACAGTAAACAGCTGTTACTGATGACATTAATTCCTCCTAAATGTAATGAAATAGTCATTTTTAACACCTGTGCATACCTTGCTATTTCATGTAAAAATGCTGCTGTAATATTGCCATCCATCAAAACTTCCAAACCCACTTAAGTTTCAGGGGATGAAGTGAAGCAAAGACTGATGACTGACAAGATGTAATTATTATTTGATTGATGCTGTAAATTAGACTCATCAAACTGTCATCTTGCAGGGAACTGAATGTTTCCAAATAGATTTGTGGCAAGGTGTCCCTGTAATATGTTGACTGGTGGATGCCTGGGCCTTTTAAAAAAAACAATGGCCTTCTGACTTGTAGTAGATGATTAATAGACCTCGTGGATATTATGCTATCTCTGCATGGCGGAATGAGGAAGCAGGGAGGGGGTGTTTGTAAAAGAACCACGCCTAGGCTGTGGACCAACTGGCAACTCAGCGGCTGGACTGGCATGTATTTGGCAGTGCACCTATGCTAGAAGGCCAATGACAGGGCTTTAACCCTAATGAGGGAATCACATTTGCTTGTTTCTCAAAGTGCAGCCACTACACTTGGGGGCTCCTTTGAATCATTTTAGCTTGATAGGTAGATAGATAGATATACTTTATTGATCCCAAACTGGGAACTGTTGTGCTCTCAGCAAGGCTATTATAGTTGACAGGAACTGAAAGTAATGTTTTAACTTAAGTTTAAAAAAAAAAAATCTACTTTCAGATTAAGCATTTAGGTGAAAGTTAAATTAAAAGTGGCCCACTGGGAAAAAAACTATCTACATATAGGGAATAAACGCTTTACAGTGATATACACTATTAAACTTTTACCACTGGAAATATGAAAAGGAACTTGGTATTTATTTCCTTTTTTCATGACACGCAAAATACTCAAACCTAATCTCAAAAACAGTAGAAATGACTGCACATCACCAAACTACCGCACTGGCTGAATTCCACACACACTCCTAATTCATACCAGATGTCTGACCGCAGTGTACTGCTGTGGTAGGCTATTGTTTTCATTATGTGCGGCCAAAATTAATCTAACTAGAGGTTTTCCATTGTACTGAGTCAGTGCATTGATGTCGCCTGATAATCAATCTTCCGCTTTAGCGGTTCCCGTTGCTTGGTGTAGTTCTGCTGCTAGTCGCGATTCACGCCGTTGACCTGCATTAACATGTCCCCCGCCAAACTCTATTTAAAAACCTGACGATTTAAAATCTCCCTGCTTATAGACACGAGTACACATATTATAAAACAAAACTGAAGCCATTTTCTCAATCTGTGGGGCTTACTGCATAATTCGCCATACATATTATTTACCCAGCTGTTGTTAGTTTAGCAAAACTTCAACTTTTTAGTGTTTGCTAGCTGCTCGCTACCGCCCACTATGGAGTATTTTGGCGCAAGATGACTGTGAGAAATACAGGTGAACCGGTTGCTAAAGTTCAACTTTACCTCTGCTTCGTCTGTTAGATGAATGCCGACTGGAAGAGTGACTCCGAATAATTAGCAAAATGAATGAAAGCAGGTTGTACGGGGCGTGTGCTTTTATCGACAACCAAAGGCAGCCATTAACTGGCACAAGTCTGAATGAAGTTTGGCGTATAATTTTCTGCACTTGCCCACAGCAGGCGAATAGCGCTATAATAATATCGTAATGTTTAGAACAGCATAATGTGCTGACAAATTCCGCTAAATGGACTTCATTTCTGGAAAATTAGCGAATCAGGGCTGACGATAATATTCGCTCGCTAGCTACGATAAAGGAAATAAAGCAGAAATACGGAAAATGTACACTTCCGTGCTCTGCGGTGCGAGTGTGCATGTCCTTTGCGTTTTGTCGGCTCGGCAGACGGTAACTCTTCCATTAAACAACCTTATATTCAGCCTTCAGTCTAGTCTGCAACCTTATAAGACGATCATTTTGATACGTATGGAACCCGAGTTGTACAGGCCCGCTGTACCACATTCAAGAGGAACCTATTGACAGGACGTTGGGTGTGTCTGTTAGACAGAGCACCGTTAGCTAGGGTCACCAGACACAGAAAAGAGAAATGTATCATCTCTCGTAGTAAATAATGGTCCCCTGGACTCACCTCTCTTGAGGCGGTTACAGTGGTGTAGTACAGTTTTACTCCCATGCTTGCAGATCTTTCCAGTCCCTTTGTGTCTCTGGTGGCGACCAGCTCTCTCCCTCTCTTGGCTGCGTCAAGTCAAACAGAGTTATCCCACCACCAAACCGGAAGTGTCTTTATTTTACCTTCAAAAAACAAGGGCGAAAGAAATTCTCACTGATCCAGAAATGAAGCACTTTATAATGCTCTTAACATTTGTCATTTAATAGTTGCTTTAGGAATGTCCACACCTTAATTTGATGTAAATAAACGATATATTTAATCTAATCCAGTAATATCCTACATCGTTAACCGGAAGTGTTCCCTTTTATTCTGGCAAGCTTAAATTGCCATTCGCTGTGAGGTTTAAAGAGACAGTGCACCACTCAGTCATTCATTTGAAAATGAGGTGCTTGTTCATTTCATTGGGTAAGAATGCATTTCCTTCTGTGCACAAGTAAATTTATCCAGACTTAGCAGTGTCTGCATTCACATCTGTAGGAATTATACAGGAGGTGAACTATTCCTTGGTGGAATGCAAACAGAGCTAAATTTGAGCATTTCTAGTAAAATACTTCCAGCATGTTTATTCTCTTCTCTAAGGCCAAGGAGAGGGGGGGACATCGTCTTTTACAACAGGAAGCAATGGGGTTTCTGGGAAACGTGCTCTTGATTTTGAGCGACACAAGCACAGTAACAGGTAGGGAAAATCGTCACGGCACCCCCTGCTCCTCTCAAAAATAGCAATCAAAATGAAGTGGACAGCTGGCACATTTCATATTACATAATACAAGGTGTGATTACACCTCTATTTTTGTGTTATCTTGGTGTTTCAAATGATGTGGTGGCATTAAAATGCAGGACCATGGTTATGACTGAGATTCCTCTATAGTGGGCCACAACACCAGTCACACCAGTGATGCTGCCACACAGATATATGACACATGGAAGTTCAAGCTTTTGCTCATTTAGCATGCTCCTTTAGGCAAACTGCTGTCCTCCCTACAGTCCCGCTGGTTTGAGATGGAGGCTCATCCATGACCTCACGGGTTTACAGTAAACATGCCATAGTATCACAGTGAATTTAACAATGCTGTATTGATGCAATAATTTGACAATGCTGTATTGATGCAAAACCTGCTACACATATGCTGGTACGTTAGAAGTGTTCCGGGGCTGGAAAATGCAGTTAATTTTGCAGACTTGTGGCATTTAACTACATAAAAAACACAGAGACCAAAACCCCACGGTGTAGCCTAGAGAAACGGGGGGGAAAAAACACTTTTTAGCCGACATTAACATGCGTCTCCAAATGCGTCCCACCTGCCCACTTGTGATCGGATCTCACTTTCCCGCCTTATATGCAAATAAACACGCTTTCCCACTCTATATGCAAATAAACGCACTTTTCGCTCTATATGCAAACAAATATGTATCGTTTCAGAGAGAGAGAGAAGAGAGGTGTGTGTGTGTAGGGGGGGGCATCCTTGCTCACTCCTCATTTTAATCCGGCTATCGGTCACTGAAGACATATTTCACTGTTACAGCTCCACCCGATCACGTTCAGGCTGAGATTATTGAATTATTCCAGCGGCTCTGAGAGGGTTCTCCACTTAGGTGGATAAATCAGCCTGTGATATTTCTGTGGTATTCCTGCTGTAAGTGCAACAGCCACACACAGCCACCTATAATAGTTCAGTGGTATCCCTATAGTAACTCTCTCTTTAAATGTTGCTTTGAAATATATCGCACTGGATTGAAATGTGTTCTTGTCAGCTTGTTTACCACACATACCGTATTGGAGCATTAAAATCACACCAGCTGACATGTTTTTTATGTTTTTGTGACAACCTTTGCTTGGCTAAACATTTTTTCCAAAGTCATGGGAGGCTGCCCAGCTCAAGTTCCATGAAGTCAGGTTAGTTTTGGATTTAATTTTATTTGCAAACTCTTCACACTACCAAGTCCCAGACCTTGAACCCAAATCTGTAAAGGTTCTTCTTTTAAACTGCAAAATTGTGCTCAAGGAAGGTCTATACTGTTCACAGCACTGAACAGCTCATCAGTCAAAATCACGTTATATTCTGAAATATTGTTTTGATTTTCCAAGAATTTGTACTATCTTCCTGTCCTGGGATGAACTGGTGACCTGTCCTAGGTGTTTCCCCGCCCACCACCCAATGAGCGCTGGGATAGGCTCCAGCACACCACAACCCTAATTGGGATAAGTGGCTTAGAAAATGAATGAATGAATAAATTAATTTGTTTATGTTGACAGAAACATAGAGATCAAGAACTCATCAAGAAATCAAGAAGAATGTCCTTAACTGTACTTTATAAATATTATGCATCAAAATCATTAAATAGTCTTAAATTTGAATGTATGATGTCATAATTTTAACATAATCATTTGATCCAGTTGAATTTATCCATCTTTTTAATTTCTTTATGTCAAATTTAGTCAAGATCTTCTGCATAAATGTCAACATGTCTGATGTTACAAACTCTAAACCTACTGCCTGATACTGTCTGTTTGGACCCTGGGTCATAATTTGTATTTGAGTGTTTTTGTTTGGTTGTTCACTCTCCCTTCCTGTAGGTGGAGTTGCTCACCCTTGTTGTGAGATTTCTCTACTGCATTTGAGTTGCAGGTGGTGGCTAGTTATGGCATGGGAGACTGAAGGCGCCTACTTTAAAAGAACATCTGTCTGACACCAGCTCATTCCTCCTTCCTGGCTCCCAACACGGCCCTGCCGCTGCACCATGCTGCCAGCTGATTGCTGATTGAGTGTTGTCCATGTTGTACACATGTAAACATCTTAAAGAGCAATCCAGGTAGCCTGGCTGTATGGGTGAGAAGCTTCTTCATTTGTTGATCCTTTTCTCTTGCTTAAGCCAGGGAGATGGGTAAGATGCATGTATCTTATTTGGTTGGCAAAGCACCAGAGATACTTGAAACACAAGAGAAATGGCACACTTAAAAGGAGTCAAAGAGGCTCCTTGTCCAAGTATGCATCAGTCACTTGTGGAGAGCCATGGATTCTAAGTAGTGTATAAACTCTTAAAAGCATTGGTCCACCTTGAATTTCACTCGATGATCTTTGCCCTGAGAGCAGACAGTGTTGATGCTGAAGCTAAAATGGCAAAAATTTCAGGCCTGATTGGGGTTCAGTGTCAATGGATTTTGCTCCTCTTTGTTTCCCATCTGCCCTGCAAACCAGGCATCACCCCACACACTGCAAGTGTACATCCTTTGCCCTCACAGATTCAATATCAGAGTATTTGGCCGTGACAAAGAAATGGAAAAGGGACACCCTACAAATTTCATGGCATCATTCTCCAAGGAGGTATTTAAAAAAAATCATCCTTGCCAACCTAAAGTGGATATTGTGCATAGTGAAGCCTGCAACAAAATCGGGTTCCAGATCGATGATTGTCATAATGTGGAGTTACTTGGCCAGAGATGTTATTTTACAAATAGCAAAGAAGGAGAGTGCTCAATTTCAGGGCAGTGAAAATTTCCCCAGATTTAACAATGGAGACGGCCAAAAGAAGAGTACAGTTCAAAGATTTCAGAATGAATGTCTGATCCATCCAGCAACACCCATCATAACTTTTAATGGTAGGACAAAATATTTCCAGGATCACAGAACTGTGGAAACCTTCTTCGATGAAATCATTGGACCAACACTGTCACTTGGACTAACAGATGTGAAAATGATATCAAACATCTTGTCTCAGTCTGAATAAGTCGAAAAAAAGAGTATATTGCCCAAAACATTGGAGTATTTCTTTAAATAATCATTTCTGCATATTGTTGTTTAACAAGTAATTGAAAATAAGTCCTTTCTTGAAGTCCTGTGCTGGTTTAAGTTACAGTAGGGCTGGGAAATATGGACAAAATTAAATATTATATGTTTGACTGAATACCTCCATATTGATGTTGTGGTGAAATTTAAGGGATGACTGTTGGTGTTTTTACAAAACATTTACACAATAAGATTTTTGATAAACAATAATTACCGATGTTGATTTGATGACTGAGCAGGTATGAGGTAAATAATAGAACACACAGAGCAGCAAGTTCAGACAACTGCATCCCTTCATGGTAACACAGCCTTTGAAACCAGGAAAACCATCCTCACCCTCCTCACAGAGACTCAGTCACAGCCCACCTACTACATGTTGCCTACCTCACCCAGTGGTGCACAGACTATGCTTCACCCCTCTTCCCTCTGGCTGCAGATACAGACAGCCAGTCTGCAAAAAAAGCTTTTGGAGGTGTTTTGTGCCCTCAGCTTTCACTGCTTTAAACAGCCTGGGCCTCTAATAGACTTGTTTGCTTGTGTTGTAATGTTCTTCCTGTTTTTACCTTGTTTTCAATGTTATTTTTGTGTGCAGACTATGTAAACAAATATCCTCTATAGAGAGCAATATAGAATGAATCTGAAAAGACAACCCTTATGCTGTATCACAATATTACAATATGCAAAACCTCTGACGAGATCTAGTCTTTATAATATCGATATACTCATCATATAATTGTCAAATGAAGAGCATACTGTAAACTTTGCGTTTAGACATGTGGTTTTTATTCTGTTGCTGTTTGTGAGGAGGAGCTCCCCTTGCCCTTCACTGGATTTCTGGTGTTTCTGGTCTAGACATCCAGTTTTCCAGCCCGTACCATGCATGCAGATTTACTGTGTGCTATTTTGGTCTTTCAAATGAATAAAGAAAATGCACAGATTAGCATTACAAAATGCAGTTATATTTATATGTAGAGAGGAGCTGATAGCCCTTTTCTCCTCACACCTTTATTAAATCACACTGTCAGGAACAATGTTTAATTAGAGATCACCATGGAGACCTTCGAGCAAGAGCCAATCACAGTTTTGTCTCTGGTCTAGTTTTGCGTCAGAGCATTGTGAAAAACAGACAAAGAAGAGGAAGGAGGATGAAGAAACAAAACCCAGGGCTGCCAGCAATAAACTTGGTTAAGTAAGCAGAGTGTTTTGCTGTCATTCTTCCATAAAAAATACAATGTTTACACAAACATTCCTTTACAAATTAAAAACAAACAGTTGCAACACATTGTTTCTTTTAAACTATTATGTGCAGGATTTTCCTCAATATTGTGCAGTATATTAATAATATATTTGTAATATTTGCAATATTTTGAGGACAAAATCTAATGGTGGTAAATTAAGTAGTAAATAAAATATTACAGTTAACCTTTTTTGTGCTTTGATGTCTTCCAATTTCTTAGCTTTTGGACTTTTTTGAAAAAAAAACAAAAAACATTCTGGTGAACAGCAAAAGCATACCCATCAAATTAACCATATAGTGTAATCAGCTGGTGCATTTGGAAGTTACAAGGTTACAGAAAAGCTTAAAGAAAAAGTTTAAAATGTTAACAGAGAGATAAAGAGAAAAATGTACAGAAAACAGTTAAATTACATGACAAACAAAATAAAACAAAAAAAAAAAGCATAATGAACTGCAGTCAGTTTCTTCAGTTTAACATTTGTTGGAGGTGATGCAGTTCTGGAGGCAGAAATAACCTTGCAGGCTTAGTTAACCTCAGCTGGCAAAGAGAAACAGTTTTCTGGCTAAGTAACATCGACTCAGCCCCAGTGAGAAGTGTTCAGAGAAGATCTTCAAAAATGTATTCTAGCGATAACTTATCTATGTTAGCAAGTTAGTCTAGCCTTTTTTTTGTATTTTAATATAAATCCTTCTTTGCCATTCAGGTTTGAAAAATTGGCTAACAGCGGTTCTATGTCCCACCACTGAGGTTTAACTCAACCAAAGTTTCAGTCTCTGCTTTGAAAACATGTTTGTAACTCTTATCTGCTCAATTCCCACTCGCTTAAGGCTTTGTTCAGTGCTAGGCACTGTCATCTCCCAAATATTTATTATTATAACCTGTCTTCCCCATCTCACTTGTGCAAAACTCCCACTCTCTAAATAATACAGTGACTCCTGACTACCTAACGTGCTTCATTCAGAACAATCTTGAACTGAGTGTACTCAGTAGAGTGCAGGTCTCTGCCAGGCGTGTCTGAGGGGCATGTGGGTGGCAAAAAGGAAGGGCAGGGCAGCTGCGTGTCCAGCGTGTGTGCAAGAGTTGTGGAATGAAGGGTAAACAATACGCAGAGTAAGTTATCAAGGTGTAACCAGAGTAGACAGGCAAATCATCTGACACAATGTCTATATCGCTGCTGTCGACCAAAAC
>OMLB01049059.1:6557-18529 GCA_900302555.1 Myripristis jacobus | reverse complement strand
CTCACAGGCAGGCTTCCGGAATGTCAGGCACATGAACAATGCAATAAATACCGACAAAAACCACTATTCAATGCTACGATCACAATCAGCACATACATATATCTCCATATCAACTGTCCCGTCACATCTGATGTCAGATCAAAGGAGATTGGCACCGTTTGTGCTGATTGTGAGGTTTCGGTGATGTGCGGCAGTCTACCAAACTGTCACTACGCCGGGTCCGCTGCGCCTTGCGCTGAAAGTAGACGTGGTTTCAGATGGCGAGCTTTTGGCGCACCTCTGTGCGCCCCGCACGCTGCGCTGGTCCAAACTAGCTCTGCGCGGGGTGCGCCTCACTGCGCCCCCTGCGCTGCGCCGGGAAACTAGAGCCCCAGGTCTCTGCCAGGCGTGTCTGAGGGGCATGTGGGTGGCAAAAAGGAAGGGCAGGGCAGCTGCGTGTCCAGCGTGTGTGCAAGAGTTGTGGAATGAAGGGTAAACAATACGCAGAGTAAGTTATCAAGGTGTAACCAGAGTAGACAGGCAAATCATCTGACACAATGTCTATATCGCTGCTGTCGACCAAAACATTTTATCTCCATATCAACTTTTAAGAATCTAAGGAAAACATTCTTGTGGCTTGGTTGGTGACTGTACAGTTTTCAGTTTATATAATCAGTTCTGTAAAGGTTTCATAACCACAAGGGTTGAAGATCTTTCTAAACACATAGAAGATCATGTAAACACTCAAATGACTTAAAACATGAAAATCAACAAAATTGGAGATACAAGGTTTTCACACAACAGCAACAATATGTACAACAGAAAAACAAAAAACAAGATTCCAACCTGAAGTAGTTGTTGATCACTTGCAGCCCCTACTGGCCAGATAAGAGGAGAGAGGAGTTGGTTAGTACTCCACTGCAGTATAAAACAGGTGTTTCAAAGGTTTTGAATCACCTCAGCCATGAGAGAGCCTTGATCATACAGTCATAACTGTATACAAAGATATATCAGGCTAAGAGGCCTAGTAGTATGTGAGCTTAGCTGCAGACAGATACACACACAAACAGATACACACAGCTAAACGCATGATGCCCTGAAGGTTGCCGCCTAGCAGAGATTAACATACATGTGTAGAGTAGCAAATATTCATGACTTGGTTTTACAATCCATTATCGGTAAATCCCTCATAGAAATAACCAGCTTTGTTAGATACAGTTTCAAAGCACTATTACAGTAATATAAACTTACTGTCAGAAGTTACTTATGCTAAAGGACAAGTGCAATGTGAGAATAAATTTGAAACAGACAATGATGATTGTGTAAAAATGTGTCTTAAAAGATGTCAAACCTATGAAAAACCAGAACATTTCATGAACATGTTGTTACAGCCAGTAAGGCTGATGTGTCTCTGGGATGTTGCTCACTGTGCCATCATTATCCGAGAGGCATAACTAAATTGACCAAGGCACTTAAAACAAACATTGCAACTTTTGCAATTGGAGTAAAAAGTACATTTTCCCATATATTTCCGGCATAAGGCATTCAATTGGTGCTAACTTGATGCCAAATATCTAAACAATGGAAAACATAACAAGCAAGCTATCAAGGCAACAGTGGTATTCCCTGTAGGAGGACAGATTTGAATGTTGTGTTACAATGCTTGCAGTGCTATGAATAGATGGATTATGCCTCTCTGAGGGGCAATGTTGGCAGTTGGGTTTGGACAATCTCAACTATCTCCTGTTTTTTTTAAATCATGCCCTCAGTTTGGCTACAAAACGTCAGTCTGAATAACAGTTTCAACTGGACTGCAGGCAGGTTTTCTAGGTGCATCATTTTAGACCCATTAAAATGTTTAAATGCAGAATCTCCAAACTCAACATACAGTAAGTGCAAAACTAGCCTCATATATTTTCAAAATATACTGGACACTTAGTGCCTCGCTGATAATTCCTTGGAAACATTTGCAAATTAGATCTCAGATGTTATTCCATATGGCACTGTATAATACATGGGAATAATCCTACCCATACTACTAATCCATACTAATTAGCAAATCCAATAGCATGGCATCTGTCTTCATGGGTAAAATCAGCACTATTGTAATAAAAGGTCTTAAAACAGACAGCTCAGTTTATGATAATTTCATATTTCTGGTAAAACCAACAGCTTCTGGTACATGGCAAGATTTACTAATCCCACTAAATTCCAATTGGAATTATCCAAGTATGAACATTTCCTATTCTTGTTAATCTCTCTTGCTATCTGCTATTCACTGCTACAGAAAAAAATACACTTTAAGTAACTTTGCTCCATATTAAAATTTCAGTGCCTACATAATATAAGACAACAGCAAAAATAAGTGAGTCCCTCACTGCCAAAGGTAGTTTTTACAGAGAATGAATGCAATAGTCATCTGTCAACAAGATGTACTGGCAAGCAAGGCGGTGCTTCCAGATCAAGGCCACAAATACTTTGGCACCAAATTGTTCTAATATCCTATCCATTATTTAGATTTGGAGGCAAGTAGTTGCTTAACTTTGCTGACCATGAAGGTTGCAATGAATGCACATATGACCATAGTGACGAAATACATTCCCAAAAAGAGAGCAGCCTCATCGTCCCTGTGCAGACGCGAGTACAGCATCCTGCGGCCCAAGAAGTCGAGGTAGGAGGCCTGGATCTGACTCAGGGTGCAGAGAACTAGAAAAACATGGAACAGCTGATGGCCCTGACCCACAAAATCACAGTGTCCGGGGAACCAGCGCTCTGGAAGGGGATGGGTGAAGAAGAAGGCACTGGAGAGGAAGAAGGCAACCTGGCCAAAGTGGAAAGTAAGGGCTGGGTCCTTGCTGGCTGCAGACCAGGAGAGCAGTCTCTGGAACACAGGGCTGGTGTCCCAAACATAGGCGATGGCTGAGGGCACCACCTGGCCCACCTTCCGTACCCAGGCTGGCAGGCAGTGGTTGCAATATTTCCCATAGCAGCAGCCCAGGCATGACAGACAGCAAAACACAGACGCGGTGGGCATGAAGATTCCCTGCACATACCAGTGCCAGTTCTCCTCCACAGCATAATAAAAGTGAACTACAGCACTGCCATACTGGTACTGTGCTACCCCAACATAGTCGAGGTAGTAGAAGACATAGTGACAGAGCTCAGACTTGTTACCCAGTAGGTGGGCTATTACGCTGAATGCCAGGTAGATCATGGAGGACAGAAGAAGGATGAGCAGGGGCCATGAGTGTGGATCCCTGACAAAGTGCACAGTCTCAGCAAGCTGGCAGAATTTAACCAGGATGACTAGGAACCCCAGCAGGTGAGTCCAGATGTTGATGGTCTCGTTGTGGCGCTGGAACAGGGACAGGAAGTAGTAGCGCCAGTTTTGGTGGAGCGGTCGGTAGCCAGAGTGGATGTAGCGCTCTCTGAAGTAGTAGGGGACCTCGCTGTCTCTCAGGGTGCCGGGCATGGAGGGCGCCGCCTCAGTCAGCATCCTGGGAACTTGCCTGACCTGCTGCAGGTTGATGAACAGCCGTCCAATTCTCTCCATCACAATCGTGGCCATGATTGACTAGAGGTGACCAACTGTGTGGTTTCTGTGGAGAGCACCACAAACAAACAATGAATACATCAATACTTGCAAAATATACCGCATAAACAAAACCAGAACATAAGTTATCCCCAAAAAATATATAAATATTGCTTCGCAAACTTAATATTTAAGTGAAACTTACACGACATTAGAATAAATGGAGCTTTGCTAGACCATGTTTTTAGCTGAAATATTTGTGGATTGTAAGATATTTACTTTCCATTTGTTTTATTTTTGTTCCTTTTGTTTCACATTCACTGATGCTTGCATGATACACAAATACAAATACCTTGGTTCTCAAAAACTAAGTAATCACCATCATCTTATGAGAAAACATTCAAGATTTGGACTGTCTGTTTCTTTAGTCAGTGACATTAACTCACCATTTAGAATGGCCTTCTGTAAACTAATATCCCAATCCACCATAATATCTACTTACTTCTGAACTTAGGAACTTGCCCATAATTTCTTTTAAAACCTTTTTTTTCTTCTTTTTTACACAGATATGTAGGAAAGCGCAAAACTTACAAGACAGACAAGCATGCTAGAAGTCCAAATGACACCACACCAGCCTCCAAGTAATCTGCAGATAGTCAACTTTTCACTCACACTGACATGTCTGAATGTAAACTGTACCATACACACAAAGTTTTTCGCTCAAAACTTGACTACAAATTAATTTAGCCAAATAATTAAATAAAAACTCCTATATGATTTTTTTCTGATGATTTTATGTGCCAAACTGACATTGTGGGATACTCTCAAAGTTTTCCTTACATTTGATAACCTTGGAATAAACTGCATAACAAGGCTCTTGTAGAGCTGAGCACATCTTATCAGTCCATGCCAATATTTGACATAGACAGCGTCTCTATCAATTCATCATTCAAAGGTGAAAAAGAATGAAAAACAAGAGTTACGACATAGAATGGCTCAGGTGGATGTGGTTTTGTGAACTGTAGCAATACAAATTTCTACATCTGTGAAAGATACAGTATGTGCCCATGAGTGAGCAGAGAACTGTATGTTTTTTCACAGATTCTTTTGTTCGAGTTAAAATGGTTTTTGAGTGTCATATTGTGTGTCATATTAAGCACATGAGGGATCTGCACAAGCTTTTTGAAACCCTGTTTTCATAAGGTCATACTGTGAGGAAAGAAACACAGACGGAATCATTTCACTGCTGACTCAGCAAATTAGTGACCTGCCTGCAGTGCAAAAGGTTGTGAGTCCATGGTGGTGCAGCTAATATGACACCAATGCAACTAAGCTGACTGCTTTATGTAAACTTCTACTTAAGGTCAAAAGGCTTTATTTGAGCCTAACAGATCTCTTATTCCCATTTGTCCCCCTCATGGCCCACCAGGTCCCTTCCCAGCCACCGTACTGCTACTGCTATAATTGTGAAAAGCCATAGCATGAAGTGTGGCTGTGAGTCGTCAGTGTTGGTGATGTAATACATGCAATGAGTCACAGAACTGATATTAACTTGAATTTTGAATATTCATGCAAAATTTTATGCTAATTTGTAAAACTGTCAAAGCTGGGTTGCATAATACTTTTGAATAATGAGGCAAGTGTGGTAAAAATACACCTTTTTTTCAAGAATTCTGATGACATTGTTTACATTCATTTTCTCAACCTGCCTTTCATTCTGCTCAGAGTCTGATGACAACATAGCCTAACGACATCATTTTGAAGACAAGCACCAGAAGACATGAGGTTCTGTTCAGCTCAGGTCTGCTTTTCTTCATACTGGCTCACTGGAAAACCCTCAGTGAAAATTAAATGGAACTGAACCTTAATCAATGCCAATAGTGACTCCTGTGTTCACCTGCTATTTCATGTTCAAATGGCTGCTGTGAAAAAGGGCTATTGTTAAGTCAAGTTTATTCATACAACAAATTCCACAAGGCAGGCCTAGACTCAGGCTTTGACTGTGCTTTTGTAAGTCAGCCAGTTTAGGGAACAATGTGGTGACAGTGAGCTATGAAGTCTAGCCCGACCACCCTGTCAGTCACACAAATACAGGTTATTAACCTACTCAACATATACCTCATTAATTAATAGATATAACCTGCACTGTACAGATCCCAGCAGTTAAAAAAAAAGTTGGTGTAATACCAGATGCATTGTTTCACACAAAAAGAAATGCTTGCAGCAAGATCCTGTATCGCCAGAGCGATAATGGAGCAATTTATCTGGATAAAACAAAAAGAAAAAAAGGAGAAAAAAGGAACATGAAGTACACTACAGTCATTTTAGAGCAGTAAAGCAAGCACATGGCATATGCTGACAGCAGGTGTGATGCTGAGAGCCTCTCTGACATGAGACTATGTGGGACTTTGCCACTCATCTGCTGATTAGACAAGTGGCACTCAAAGAGCACTAATACAAACTAAAATCATTTGTTGACCTATTTTCCAAAAAGCATCAACTTCAGCCGAAATTTTGTCTTCAAACAAGAGAGAAAATACGTCAGTGCGAGTTACGTAATTCCACAAATGTCTCCAGGATGAGGTCAAGCCTCTGTGTCAGTATACTGAAACGACGTATAACGTTATCTCGCGGACCATATTAACTTTAACTGCACGTGCCGGCGAAAAAAAAAATATTTTTT
Source organism: Myripristis jacobus (assembly GCA_900302555.1). NCBI lineage: Eukaryota > Metazoa > Chordata > Actinopteri > Holocentriformes > Holocentridae > Myripristis > Myripristis jacobus. The sequence continues at coordinate 12,335 of OMLB01049059.1, read as the reverse complement.
CGACCAAAAGATTTTTTTCGACAACAAAGACCGATTTTAAACCGTACACTCGATAATAGCACTCTAAATTAACTTTATGAAGCTTTCCCTTTGCTTAAAAGGTAGGCAAACAGAGTTATGTGGGTTAAACCTTCATTACGTCCCTTAAATCAAAGTTTGAGACTCAAACCGACTCGGTGGTTTTAGAGAAGTTTTCCCCACACTTTAAGGAAGGCCTATATGAATTAACGCCGCGTACAATAATTTAGTAACTATACACTGTCTCTATTTACTGTATACTGAGGGAATGGCATCAATGTCTCACCTTACGACAAACGCCTGCTCCTGTCTGTGTCCCCCTTCTGCAACGACCAGGTTCCTCCTCCAGCACCGGCCTCTCGGCTGCGCGGTTACATAAGCTGCGTCAAGGTGTGACAGAGGCGGCAAGCTCGCGAGAGTTAGCCTCGTACCACCGGAACTTCAGTCATTTCACTTTCAAAATAATACGTAACATCTGTCAGGTTTGGAATCCAGTGAGTTTTCACACCTGTAGCCTGTTTGCTGTGGGTCGAATCAGTGGATAGTTGATAGGTCCTACTTTGCTGCATTTGGTCCAGTTTAACCCTCCTATCTTTGGGGTCGGTTGACCACATTCAATCTTTAATGTCTCTAAATACATAAGTATCATCAAGCATCATTTTTACGCCACATTTCATGGCTTTTTCTAATTTAATGGGGACACGTGGGTAAACATAGAATTAACATCATGTTTTCAATGTCCTGTACACTTTTTGTATGCATCAATGCTTCTGGGGTCTATATGACCTGAGGCTGTTTTAACTGTATCAAACATTTAAGACATATCAATATTTTCCAAACATTTGTTTTGATTGTTTTGGATGACAATGAATAAGTATAATATGACATTTATAATCTTCAAAACCTCCCCTTTGCTTTAGGGCCCTCATATAACATAATGTAATATGTAATAATAATAATAATATGTAATAACATAACTAAACCAGTAGAAACATAACCACACCTGTAGAAACATAATCAAACCTATAGTAACATAACCATACCTGCAGAAACAGAACCACACCACTGATAGTTAATGTGACATTTGGGAGGGGAAAAGCCTGATTCAGAGTTTGAGTCAGCTGGATGAAACAAGGCAAATGTGAAAATGCCCTTGCATAGGATGAAACTTGAAAAATGAAATATAAATGAGTAATGACAAAACATTATGTAGCAATGTATGAGGCTGCAGGTGTTCATTCCAACCAGAAACTCCACCAGGTGAGTTCACTGATCAGCCCCTCCTCTCTGCTTGAAGGTGAGGTGATCAGTGAACTCACCTGGTCGAGTTTTTGGTTGGAATGAACACCTGCAGCCTCTCGGCCCTTCGTGTGTGTGTGTGTGTGTGTGTGTGCGTGCGTTTGAGTGTGTGTAAAACAGTAGTGCATTATGCACGCTATTTCAGTACATTTCAATTGGGGTTTTATTTTGAATCACATCCGGAAGTGCCACTCATTCTGCCTCCTATCTAGACAGTAACAGAGGGAAGAGGAGCGTGTCTCTTCTAGTGTGTAAAAAAAATTCTTATCGGGATGCTTGATCTTAATGGAGTAAACTCAGTGTAACTCAGCGTAAACTTCTGTTTGAAGTCTAGTAACAAGTTGTACCACAACTGTACTTTTGCTAAAACACACTCATAGGATAGGATAGCGATTGTTAAGTTGGGAATTTAGTTTATGACGGTGTCGCCCCGGCATGTAGAGATGTCCGTACAAAAAATGACTTGTATGCCGCCCTGCTTATCGCCAGTGTAAACACCTGCTAGAGTATAACTTAACAAGTTGTACGAATGGAAGTAGTCTTTTGTTCAATTCGGCATATGGACTGTCCACGTGTCTGCACCCCATTCAGACAAAAATGTCAACTATGTGAATTGATGTACACGCTTCGCTACCACGCCCAGTGTGTGCCGTGTGAAGGATCAGAGCGCAAAGAAGTTTGTGATTTTACTGACATCAGCGCTGCTCGGCAGGTTGCATGTACGCCGGATTGAAGAGTGACTCACATTTTACAAACTTACCAAGTTACAGCGTGTATTACCTCGACCAATAAGGAAGCTACCAGCAAAGTACATGTTTTTTGAATGACCTGTTGTCTCTGTGACTAAGGTTTGGAAATGTGGGGGTGTAATCTCCTGGAACATTCTTTCAGTGCTGTGTTTATACAGGAGTCCCTCATGCACTCAGCCAGTGGACAGGAAAGTACCATGACCAGCAGCTATGATTTGAATTTAATTTGAATCAAATGAGAAAGGAAAACACATTTGAGATGTTTATCACATTATGTGTTGTGGACGGTAAAACCACTTAAAGTCAGTTTGCCCACTTTTTAGGATGATGAAAATCCTAATGGTCTGAATTCCTGAAATACAGTTAGGTCCAAAAGTATTTGGAGAGTGACACAGTATTCATAGTTTTGCCCTTGTTCACCACCACAGTGGATTTGAAATGGAGTAATCAAGACGTGATTGAAGTGCAGACTTTCAGCTTTAATTAAGGGGTTGAACAAATATATGGCATTAACCTTTAAGGAATTACATCCAGTTTTAAAAATTGTCACACCATTTTCAAAGGCTCAAAAGTAAGTGGACACTTGACTAAAAAGACATTTCATGACCAGGTGTGGCTTTTTTCCTTGTTATTCCATGACAAATAAAGAAAATAAAAGGTCAGGAGTTCATTCCAAGTGTTTGCATTGCATTTGGCAGCTGTTTATCAGAACCCTCAGCATTTGATCCAAAGAGGTGTGTAACATGGTCAAGTCCACTGGGGTGGTGCAAAATTATAAATACTGTGTCACTGTCCAAATACTTATGGACCTAACTGTACATAAGTTGCACTAAAACACACTGAGGGAGCCTATGTAAAACAAGGGTATGCTAAAATTCCGGAAATACATTAGATTTGTACTCATATCGGTAATTGTATCAGTCGTGTATCAGTCAAGTGTGAGACACGACTGTGGTTTGTGATGTTTTAGAAAAGATTGTTTTAGGAAGGTCAGAATCATTCAGAATTAACAACAGCCTGTCTATTAAATTCGATGGCACATTGCCAATTCTCTCTGTAGCCGTGTAAGTTATCAAATCCAATTTGAATAAAGCCAGACTGCTGACAAAGGCCTCCTTGTTGTTTGGATCCAAGACAACAGGACTTGTTACATAATTATTTGGGCTGGAGTGAGGGCGAGATTTGGCCTTGCGGTTTTGAGCCATTCTGAATGGCACTTATCACAAAGGCCTGTTCCTTAATATTTCATTACACAATTTTGTATATTTGCAGTCTCAGAGTTCCTACGAGTTACTTAACGTCATCCACAGTGCAGGTATAGATGTTAAGACTGCCTGAAGCCCTGTATGCTGTGTGTAATATGCACACATTTGTTTGCATTTTTGTTTGTGTTTAAGGCCATGAAGGCCAAGTTTCATCTGTAGTCCCACATCAGGAATTTAAAAAAGCACCTAAAGAGGCTTGCCAATGGAGAAAAAGCGTTTGCTAGAATCAACAGTTCTTTCCAGCTCTGAAGGAAAGTAGTTCACAGTGTACCAGGCACCAGAAACTGTGGTCCACTTCCATTTGAAACCTGGTCACATAATTTTTTTTTTTTTTTTTACTCTGCAAGTCAAATTTTGGAAGGAGAACTTTTCTGCAGGCTTAAATTTGCATCATGTCTGGAAAAACTGGCCCTATGTAAATAAATCTGATGATGAGGGCAAAAATGTGATCCTTCACTTCTCCTGCGTTATTGAGGATAGTAATGATGCTATTGCTTTCCAAAACTGAAATGCACATGACTACCAAGTGCACATGAATGATAATTTTCTCCAATTATCGTTTCTATCTTTATTTTTCCTGTTACCAAGATTGATAAAGATCCAGTAACTTCTGCACTTCCTGTATTACTCATAAGAGGGGCAGCAGCCACCACAGAGACGCAAGTAGATTGCTCATGTTTGCTATCATTTGTTTTCTTCATTGAAGACATGTATGCATATTGGAGGATAAAAATGATCATGACAATTTCTCCTGAGTGCTTGAAGATTGCTCACACAGAACATTGTAGATAGCTTCCTGTTTTCCACCACTCCCCTCTATTGCACACATTTCATGTTTTCAAAGTGTGTGGGTGTAAATTCTGGGAACATAATTTCTCAGTGATGTGTTTGTATAGGAGTCCCTCATGCACATAGGTGATGTATGCATGTTGGAGGACTAAAATAATCCCCTCTGTCGCACTGTAACCGAGGAGCAGCATAGAGAGCTGAGACCACACAAGAAAGTAGTTCTACCAATGAGACTTTTTTTTTTCTTGAAAATGGACACCTGTATTGTTTTTATGCCTTTTCAGGGTTTAAAAATTCTGCTACACATCATCATCAACTCTAACGTTGGTTTCATTTATCACTTTGAGTGGATTAAGGTGGTTATTTCTAAGAACATTAGCTGTCCACCTCAATGGCAGGAGGCTAACAGTTAGCATTTGGAGCATCCAGCCAGTATCCAGGACTCTAACAAAAAAAAAAAGAAAAAAAAAAACCCACAACTAATTCATTTCCACACTGTGCCAAGCCAAGTTCAGTTACTTCATATTTGCCTGCAACAGTCATCTAGTTTGTATTGTAGCTCACACACAATATTCAGTGGTAATTTAAAGTAGTGGAATGTTTGCATTATTTAAATCAGAATCAAACTCTCAAACCTTTACTCTAAAGTAGAAGCTCTAGCATGGTAGGATTATCTATAATGAAGATTCACCCCTGCTCTATCATCAGCTACAGCTTTTCTCTCCAGTATGAGTCATATTCAAAGATAACGTTCAACAGAATACTCATACTTACGACACCAGGCGCTCCAATAGCTACTTCCCTCTCAGATACTGACACTCAGTTCTCTACAGTAGCAGCAAAAGACCCACAATTTCTGTCCCTCTATCTCCTTTTCACACATGCACACGCCCTACACACTTCACACACACTTACTACACACTCACTTCCTCAATAAGTTCATTTCCTGCACTACGGCTATTTAAAGTTGTTTTTTTTTTTTTTTTTTTTTTGGCCCTATCATTTCATGCATGTTATTGCTCTGCCATTTTCCATCATGATCTCAGTCTGTCATGTCAACTTTGTAATCATTGTATTTGTTTAATGTGGGATCTGCACAAGCAGTAATTAATCACTTCAGTGCTGTGTCAAACCCATTGTGATAAATCAAAGAAAACTAAAACAAATGCCATTTGCAACAAATATGAAATTCGTCTGGACTTATTTTCATTTTCAGCACATATACACTGTCAAAACCGTGGATTAGTAACCGATATGTGCAGTTGGCCATTTGTAAGAGTGTCTGCATGTTTTTGCCATCACTGTAGGGCTGATTACCTGGCCCAGCTGGTTTCAGCAAGGTGCATGTGTGTTTGTGTACGTCCCTTATGCAGGAGAGTTTGTTTGCAGCTCACTGTGGTTACAACTGTTCAGCACTGTCAGGTTTCCAGCCCAGCTGTCATTTGACTTATCCACCAAGGGGCGCTGTTTCCTTTTGTAACTTTGTTGGTCGTACCACTTCATTCACACCAGAACATGCCACTTGGCAGGTGTGTCTATTTCATCAGTATGCTGAATTCCTTCACTCACTGTGATGAGACAAATTTGCTAATTATAGGGTAAAAACAAATTTTCTAAAAAAAAAAAAAAAAAAAAAAGGCCCCCTTTTTTTTTTTTTT
>OMLB01049057.1:17568-31173 GCA_900302555.1 Myripristis jacobus | reverse complement strand
CACCCTCCCCTCCCCCATTTCCCCTGGGCCTATGACGCCATATCTCCCAAATGGAAACAGAAGTCATGACGCTAGAGCGGACCAATGCTCTCTAGATCAGTATCTGGGCTCCTCAGCGTCTATCTTCGGTTCCTGTCCGGTTAGTTTGGTCTCTGTGTCAGCTGTCCTACGGGGGAATAGATGGCAGATAGTGTCAGTTTCCCCAAATATTGCACAGTGTGTGAGTGACAGGTGTCTGTGTGTCTCACATGATCATTAGCAGTTGCCATTACCTTGATCAAAATAAATAAAAATGTGGATGTGATCAGGGAAAAAAAGCAGAAAAGCCATAATCACTCATTTCAAATGAATAGGAGCAAATGTGAGCGCAAACGAGACTCAGAGGGCCTGACAGTGACAAATTAAACAAAGAGTGTCCTTACTAAGCTGCTACATTTAATTAAAAATGTGTTACATTAAAAATGTATAACACAAATTAACCATACAATGTGATCCTCAGTTGATCTGTGAAACTCGGACACTTTAACGCACCAGACAGATAATTTAGATGCACCTGCAAATTAATCTTATAAAATGTAATTTCTCATTTAAAAAAATTACAAACTAAATATTCAGGATTGACTATAAGATGCAGCGTTCTCAAGTTCATTGCTGGTGTTTTCAAGTTAATTACTGGTTTATAATCATATCAACTGTTTGTTATCATCATTTAATTTTTATTAGGTGAGAGTTACTGTCTTTGTAATACATATTGAATTTTGAATGACAGCTGTACATGAAACTTTGTGATTGTATAGTAATAACAGTTGTACCATTTTGCCAACTATTCCTGTTGCATTTATATAACAAGGCCACTCTTTGTTTCTTTAAAAAAAAGAAAAAAAAACTTCCCTGAATAATCATTGGTTATAACTCTGTATGCAGATGTGAGGTAGAATATTTATCTTATTGCTGTGATAATTTTGACTGACAAAATGCATATATCTATTTTTAGTGAAGAAAATAAAACCGTCATTTTTTTCTCTCATAAAGCAGTTCTAGGCATAAATAAGATTCAAACAATTGTTTAAAGAAAATCTTTTATAAGACATAAAAAATACTGCATGGCATTTCAGTCAAAGTTTTAGGTGAAATCAGGTGGTAAATATTTAAATTTTGTATATTTTCCCACACAGTCGCTGCACCGAATCCAAACAAAATGAGTTGATCTGAGATGACGTTACCTTTCCCCTGAAAAATGCGAGAATGAGAGTTAAAGGGCGCGACTGCATTTTTTCCACATAATCAACTCTGACTCTCGACATCACATGACAAAATAAATGTGTGTGTGTGTGTGTATACACTCAGTGGTCACCTTGTTAGGGTTTACCTATAGAATCCAATATAAATGTTCTGTCATAAAGTTTCCTTTCCTGATGCCTATAATGTTTAGGATTTCTTTTTGTCACAGTAACAGAGGTGTTCATTCACTTCTATGTTTGGCATTGAGCTCATAGTTAGTGCTGCATTATATTGAGAGGTGTTTCTAATATTCTGTCCCCCTTGTTGTATATAAATAGGGAGGACAAAAAACTAGAAACACCTCTCAATATAATGCAGTCCAGTACAAGACCTCTGCAAACAACAACCTCAATAATAAACATAGAATTAAATTCACACATTCTCCACAATGTAAACATAAACTGAACATTATAAAGTTTCTTAAAAGGTAGCATTTATGGCAGTGCTGTTGCATTGAATTGCATTAAACTGTACAGGTGGATCTAATAAAGTGGTCATGTGTATGTGTGTGTGTATGTGTGCCCTTGTGCTTGTGGCAATGTACAGTTTCTCGGCTCTTTCTCATAGTTTGGGAAACAAATTCACTCCCATGTCTCAAGAAACCACTGAACTGATGCTGACGTCAAATCAAGAAAGAATGCACTGCAAAAAAAATCATCTTATAAAGTCATTTACTCTCATATAAACAAGTGGAAAAATCTGCTGGTGAGATGAAAATAATCCCACTTGTTTTCAACGCAGTTTCACTTGTTTCAGGAATTTCTCTGGTCAGGACTTTGGGTGGAACAGACCAGAGTGGGTGCAGAGGGCGCGGCGGTCGGCTCTGTGGTGCGCTCAGGCGGAGGTGTGGACTTTTCCTCGCCGTGTGTGTGTGTGTGCAGCACCTCTGCGTTTTGAGCATCCTCTGCTGAGTGTGTGTTTGCACCGTGGGGCACGGCGTCTTTCTCAGTCAGCAGGTGTGGGGGAATGTAGCCCGACTGGGGCTTTGTGGGACCCCCATGGTGGTGGTGCTGGTGGTGGTGGTTGGGGGATTTTGCGGGGCAGCGGCCCCTCTTGTCCTGCCCCCGGAAGCCTCTAAGTTTGGGGTTCCAGTGTTCCCGCCACGGCAGAGCCAGAGTGGAGCGATCGGCCACCAGGCGACTCTCCTCTGGCCCCCAGCCGCGCCCTCCCTCCTCTGCACCAATCAGAAGGAAGGTGCGGCCCACGTTGAGGGCGGGGCAGCCACAACCAAGGTCACGGTCGGGGACCCAGAGGGCTTGGGGGCCCCTGCGGACACGGGAGGTGGACCCCGTGCGGAAGACGGTTTGCACCCAGATGGAGAATTGCCACCAGGGACCCGAGCGCTCCATGGCTCTGACCTGGATCTTCAGCACTGAGGGAGGAGGTGGGAGAGTTGCAATATAAGCATTTTTAATCACACAGCTTTTATGTGACCTAGACGTATCTTTATCATTCGCCTACGATATAAAATCAATCAGATATAAGTCACATTCTGACACAAGTCCATTTGCTTGTTATTGCCTCAAATTTCTGAAAGTTTATTGTAAAATTATTACAAATTCTCTACAAAAGCAGTTGACTTAGGACAGACACAAATAACAAGAGAAGGTACAGGAGGAGAAACAGGTGAAAGGTGAGGAAGGACGAGCAGTCATGGAAATTCATGCATTTTTGACACAGAAAAAAAAAAACATGACACCAACCATAGTCCTTGAGACAATATGTCTCCAAGTTCATCTTGACTTTAACCTGAGAGGGCTGGCAGTATGAAACACACTCCTCCGCTGCGAGAGAGAGAGAGAGAGAGAGAGAGAGAGAGACAGAGAGAGAGAGAGAGCACCAAATGAGAGGGTATCATTTCATAGCAAGCATATCAGCACATGTCTTTTCCCCTAATTACAATATGGCTGCTTCTATTTGTCATCACAGTATCCGATGGCTAACAGATGACCCTTTCTGCAACAGGTGGGACGTTCCACAAGCCACCACTAGGGGGCAGTGGTGAGCTACTGCATGAACAGTCTCAGAGAGTGGGATGGCATCCAATCGCAGCAACAGTAGAGAACCAGGGGACAAATGGATCATTAAAGAAAAACAATGAAATCCAGTCATTTCTGCGCCTGTGTACAATGCAAAGAAAATATTTCTCCACTCAAATTAAATTATAAAGAATTCATGATAAAAGATAATGAATAAATATTGATTAGAGTACATTAAATAAAAAGGGAGGAAAACATATAATGCAACAAATTATGTCAAATTATTTATGTCATAAGCACCTCAAAGTAAAAAAGAAAAAAAAAAGACAAAAATTGTCCCCTTAAAGCAGCTACTAAGTTGCAACACTTTTTTTTAAGCTTGGTGCCCACATGCTGCCTATTTTGTGACCATTTCTTGCTTGTGACATATAGCACAAGTAATAGCAAATACTTTTTTGATCTTTTTTTTGACCATTTTTTTACCATTTCCCACTCTTTCAATCAATTCTATGCATAAGTCTATTGAATAAACTGACTTTCTGCATTCCAATAAACATTTTTTTAAATTCAAGACATGTATTTCAAATAAACATGATACACTTTGTAAATAAGACAAGGTTTATTTTTTCACTTTGACGGAGCTAGGCTAATGACTCCCATAGACTTCAAGTCTTTATGCTAAGCTAACACTAAATTCTACCCATAGGAACCAAACCACTGGATGTACAGAGGTGAAAATGATATTGAACATGTTGTCTCAGTCTGGGTTAGTCGGAAAAAGGGGTGTTTAGCCCAAAACTCAAAACTTTGTGTACTCATAAATATCATTAAATTACTGGGAGCCACCAATACAGTGTACAGATCTCTCTCTCCTCTAAGTGAGCTTTTTCTTTTTTTTTAGTCCTGCACCTACTGTTTGTTTTGGCAGATGTATCATCTACAGCATGTTGCCAACACCTTAATCAAAATCCGTAAGTTGAATTTATTTACTGTAAAGACTAGCGATGAAAGATACCCAGCTCTAAATCCACTCACCGATGCTGTACTGAGGCTGGTACACCGGGGTCGGGGAAACCTCTTGAATTCCTGCAGACGTAAACACATTGACAGACAGGTGAGAGGAATGCATACACACTTCAGCTTGTCCTTACCTGACGGGCTGTCTTTGTGTGCTAAGTGGCAGGTTATTGCAGACCACGTATGTGTGTGTGTGTGTGTGTGTGTGTGTGTGCGTGTGCTATGTGTGCTATGCATGAATGCCTCTCGGTGCGTGAGGTATGCCCGTGCAGACGATAAGCAAGTGTCAGAATGACTGTGTGTGTGTGGTCCTTTTATGGGGTAGAAATACACCCTCAGGCACCCACTTGAACGCACACACACAGACACACACACACACACGTGCACTTCAGGTAATTTAATAGGGTCAAACCAGCATGTCTTGTTAGTATGATTGTCTCAAACACGACACAGAGTCTGTTTTTTCTTTCACTTTTATCGCTCCATATTGTGTGGGAGCAAATATATCTATCCACACATTACTAAGGCTTCTTGTATATGTGTGTGTGTGTGTGTGTGTGTGTGGCTGACAGGCTCACCATATATTACCAAGCTCACACTCTGTCTTGTCCCTTTCCTGTCCCCTCTGACACAACTGGGCCAGTGACACCCTACACCCCCACCCAGCTGACTGTCTCCCCTCCTAAAAGACATGAAAGTGGTGTGTGTGTGTGTGTGTGTGTACGTCTATGTGTGTATGTGTGTCAGTTTGTATGAGCCTGTATACAGATGTATGTTTATATATATTTACAAGTCAAAGTGAGGCTTCAGCTAATGGTACGTGTGTGTGTGTGTGTGTCCAGAGTCATGGGAGAAAATTCTGATTTGATACTTTCTTGATGCTTGTGGAGAAATTCTGTTCTCGTTTCCCCTTTTTCAAGGAGGTCAAAGGTCAGGTTCAGCTACAGGGCAGCATCCCTGGAGCAGGCAGGGAGTCGGTGTCTTGCTAGAGGGCAGCTCAGCGGGGTGTGAACTTCCTGTGCCGCTCAAGGTGCAGATGAAAGGTTCACTGGTGCTGACTTTCAGTTTAGCCTGGTGGCCGTTTGCCTTTTGGTCGGTCCGAGGAGAGGAGAGGAGCGCAGCAGGAGGAACAGGGGGGGTAAGAGATGCTATACATAGCCTGAGATGGTCTGGCAGTAAAAACAAACAAGGTTTTCTTTCACTCACTCCTTTCACCAGGAGAGTTATGAGTCTGGGCCTTATGATGGGGTCGTTTTGAGCCATGCAACAGGTGTGAAACTCGCCAACGCCAGCTCCCTCTGTCACCTGATTGGGGCTTGCGGAGTGTCGGCGCCCACGCAGCGCCTGTGTAGTTGTCGGCACTCGCACGATTAGCCAGGGAAGTGCGCATGGATTAGCGCTCGTGGCGGCTCGCTGCAGTTTGGTGCTAGCCAGGCGCACGGTGATGGTCGGAGGTATGAGCAGTGAAAATCTGCTTGATCTGATGCTGAGCCCAGATCAGCTTGAGATGAGGTTCCCCCTATAGGGGACTTAAAGGGAAGCTCATGTTAACACTGCTATGGAAACAGTCTCTAGGGGATGGTGGGAAGGGAACACCCTGGGAGACTGGGCCAAATTAGCTCGGACTGGAGCGGCCTCTTTTATACTGAGCTACTATTTGATTAAGGCTTAGGGCGCTTGATAGGAAGATTAATCCATTTAGGTCAAGAGCAAATGAAGCTGAAGGAGAGGAGAAGTCAATGAGGTTGCTTCGTCACGACTGACACAAAGAGCTGGCTATTAAAAGAAAGGCAGTTTTCCAGTGTGCAGGGTTGCCTGCCTCATATGCACTGTGAGGATTTGTACCTGCTCTGAGCTAAAATATAGACAATCTGCACTTTTCAACAAAACAAAACGGACCCACAATGGTGGTGACCTACATGTTAAATCCAAAATGGAGACCGATTTTTTTTTCAGATTGTAAATGAGCATCTATATCCCTGGTGAGGCTGTGAGGTTGGCAGCAGACTTACGTATGCAGGGCCGGAGAGGGGATTTGCCCTGTTTGTAGCCCGGGGCGCAGCGGTTACACCTGAGGCCAGTCACCCCGTCCCGACACAGACACTGACCAGACGTCTGGTTGCACCAGCGGCCCACTGCTCCCAACGGGTGGCACTGACATGCTGGAAGAGAGAGAGAGAGGGAGAGAGAGGGAGAAAAAAAATGCAAAAAGTGAGCACAGAGGCAGGATTTTAGATACTTTTAGGGTTCCTGCACCTTGTCTTGAGTCAAATTTAAACACTTTTCAGACATTTTCATGGTGCATTTTCAAGCTTTTCCGGCACATTACTGCTGCGGTAAATTCTTTATATACTGTATATTTATGTGCATATATTCAAAATGATTATTTCACTTCTTCATCACATAAAATCAGATGTTATTGCACTATAATCAAACCAAATTATATTTAGTGAGAGCACAAATGAACACAACAACGTTTCAAGTATCAAAATGTGTCATTTACTATGTAAGTTATGCAATTGCAATTTCAAGCATTTACAAGGACTTTACTCCAAATTAAGAGAATCCTTGAAAATGCTTGAATTTTGAATAGTTTTATCCTGTTTAGAGACTTGGGCTTGCGACCAGAAAATAGCCGGGTCAAACTCCAAGACTGACCCCGGGGGGAAGCTGTGATGCTTTCGAGGTGCCCTTGAGCAAGGCGGTTTAACGGCCATGTGCCTTCAGTGGAGCTGCTTAGCGGCCAGCAGTAGCAGCCCGTGGTTATACTGGGCAGCTTCCAGGTGTGAATATGCATGAATGTGAGGCAGGGTGTTGCTAGAAAAGAGCAGGCATACCGAGTTGATCTCCGCTAGATAAAAATAAAGGTTAAAACAACATTATTATCAAACTGGATTTAGGGAGAAGAGAGGAAGGGGGAGCGAGGGCATCAAAGCATGACGAAGCAGAGTAAAAGCTGAGGGAAAAAACAACATATACTCTAAGAGAGACTGGACAACATGGTTAAAATTTGTCTGTAAAGGCAACATGACTCATTGCTGGTGATTTAGGAGGCTATATTTCAACCAAAGAATCCAGCTTCAAGGCAGCGCAGCAGCAGGCATCTGTCCTGCTGAAATGTGCTGGTTTGTAGCCGACCTTGTGGCTCGACCTCCCTGCGGAGGGCGCGCCAGCAAAAAGACAAATTTCTCCATTACGGGATCAACATGGTATCACAACAAATATGATTGGAGGGCAAGGCAGGCTTAAGATAAGAGGTTGTAATGCCTCTCTGACTGGAGGTCACAGTTCACCCAGCTTTTTATTTACCTCTACATCACCAGTTAATATACAGGCCGAGAAAAGAGACAAAGTGAGCTGTGCTTGAGCGGGCCTGCTCTAACTCCAGTGTGAGTGCTGTTTAAACAAATCCTTACAACCCGTCCAAACAGCCCGACGAAAACGAGCAGTTCCATCACCACTTGTCTCCGAGGTGTAAATCAGTGAAACGTAATAAATAAAATGTTGAGATGTGTTGTGCAAAGTCTAAAAGCTGACATTTTCTTGGCCTGTGAAGTCGGTGTTATTGCCAGTCATTAACAGCGTATTTAGAAGAATTAAAAAGAAACGCGTGTGTTTTCTCAGCATGTGCACGTGCCTTGTCTGCCACCCAAAGAAAGCCCGTTAACAGTGGTTATATTAGGCTCGTAGTCAAGCTTCCAACCGGGCATGCCACAGTGTCACTTAGGACATGTGACCAGTCAAAGGTCAGAGGTTGTGGCAGATGCCAACCAGTGGTAACGATGGGGATGCAGGTGGCAGCGCAGTGTGTGCATGGACGCCGGTGTGTGTGCGTGTGTGCGTCTTTGTGTGTGTGTCACTAACAGGAATAGCTGCCCGCTCTCACAATGTAACCACCCCATAAACACTTGTGTGCGCTCAGGCACCGACACAGAGGCAGAGCAGGACATAAACATAGATCTATACCGAGTGAGAGACATGCACTCAGACAGACAGACAGACGTGCTTTGACATAAACGCTGTCTCTCACACTGACATTTGCTTTTCATCTTTCAGGTATGTTAGTTATTGAAATGTTGTTTGTTACGCACCCATAGGTACACACAAAAGAATGCACATGCCCACACCTTAACCGGCCCACACATTTTTGGTAGCTTTGTCATTTTTGCACAAACACACACACACACACACATCAAGTGACTGACATTGGCAGGCCTTGCGGTGGTTGAGCGGCTTGCTGTGGTCGCGGGTGTATCCGTTCTGGCAGTACTGGCAGTGCCGTCCCGCCGTGTGGTGCCGACACTTCTGACACACTCCACCGCTGCGCCGGCCCGACTGCTGGAACACCTCCATGCTGAAGCGACACTTGTTTGAATGGCCGTTACACTCACACGCTGAGGGGAAGAGAGGGAATAAGAGAAGTAAATAATGAAGTGCAAAAAAGTCCATTTCACAGGACCGCACCGGTGATTTTGAATGTTTGGCCTGTTTAGTACAATTTACCAACATTTTATATCGCAACAAACCAGTTCGCAAATCATGCAGGTGTACTAAAGATCTCACAATCAGACTCCCTCGCTTTTCAATTTGAATTTTTGGTTGAAAAATCCAGCTTATAATGTTCTGCTTCTGCCGCTAACAAAGTGGCTGCCATTAAAGCAAACATTCCCCTGGGGATTTTCAGGCTTTCTGATCTGTTTGTATAATTCTGTTCAACTTCAAGTCATCAAAACACAGCGGCGCTGCTGCTTTTAGGAGATGGATGACTTTATTATGGTTGTGAAATACTGGTGTGACGACAGATTTTAAGTCTCTGAAAGTTCATTTTCATCTCATAGTGGAATGACTGGAAACAAATGGCTGAATAAAAGGTAGGAAAAATGACATCGGCGCTCTAAAATATGACCGCTTGTTTTGGTAAAAGATGAGCAGAAATGTTAAGTTTACATAGTTTGCAGATACTCTACACATTAAGAATCACTGCTATGTCCCTTTTACAAGTGATTTAGTCTCATATTCAGTGTTAAAATCTTTTTTGTTTTTCTTCAAACAAGTACAAAAACCTGCCAGTGGGATGATATAATCCCACTTGTTTGTAACGCTAATCAACTTCTCATTTTCTTGATACTAGTGGGCTGCTCTGCCTTGTTCTGCCTTGTCTCAACAGATTTAGACTCCCAGAGAAAAAATCCTGTAACAAGTGAAACTGCATTGGATGCAAGTGGGATTATCTCATCCCGCGGTCCGATTTTAATGCTGAATATGAGACTAAATGACTTGTTAAGATGGAGATTTTTTGCAGTATTGGAAAATGATCAAAAGGCCTCATGTCACAGGATGGGGTTCTCAGAGAAACTCAAATCTATCAACGTCACAAAATGTCATCTTTGGTTGCATGATTTCAGAGGTGGAATTTTGAACAATTTGATTCTTGAATTGGTGTTTATATTGCAAAGTAATTGTGCAGAAATTAATCACCATTTAGACTTTGTACACAGTGCATTAGTCAGTAGGCCAGGGAATGTAACCACATGAAGAGACATTAAAAGAGTGTAACGTAGCGTGCAGTTTTACACATTTCAATTTACTGGACTGGAGAACCTGAATTTGCAAACTGACTGTCAGCTTTCATGCCATTTCACACTCTATATGTATGAGTAAGTAAGTAAGTAAGTAAGTAAAGCATTAGTTACAGGTGTAAACACTGTAATGCTGGTGTAAATACTCCTTCACTGTCTCAGAAAGCAACAGGAGGCTGGACTCACCAACACAGGGGTTTGGATGAGTGGGTGTGGCTCGATGCCAAGGTCTGTCGAAGTAGAAGTCCTCACACACGTCGCAGTCTGGACCCGCTGTGTGATGCTCACACACACACACAGCCCGACCCGCGTCATCACGACGACACCTGGAGGCGTGTCCGTTACATTTACACCTGCCTCCCACCTGGAGGTCAGATAGGGCCAGGGGAGGGCGGAGAGGAGAGGCGGAGATAAAGGGAGAAGGAGGAGCCAGCTGCAGGTTCCTGGAGTTTTGTTTTGCGTTAGGATTATTGTTCCTTCTCCGCCTCAGTTCCCGCCCTTTACTGCTCCTGCTCCGCCCCTCAACCGTCCAATTACAGCCTCCGTCTGGGCAAGGCTGCCAGTGGTGGTGTTCCTTCTTGTGGCTATGCCCTTTGCCTTTCCCACGTTTCTTTGAGGAAGTGAGTGTGTCCCTGTTTGAACTGTCCATCACTTCCTTCCCTGTCACATTGTGACCATCCTCTCTGTGACCTGACCCTTTATAACGAGCCTTCCTCCCAAGTTTGTCCGTTTTCTCCCCTTTGCTCCCCATTCTTATCTCTGTGTTTTTTGTCTCCCTATCAAAAAAGATGAGTGTATTGTCGATGTTCGTCTTGTGCACCTGATCTCCAGTGCCTCCCTTGTGGCCTGCTCTCCACCTCAGAACCCCGGTGCCACCATCTGCTCCCAAACCATCAGCCCAACTGGCATCTTCCCTCTCCTCAGCGCTGCCCACCATGGCCTGTTTTGACACCTGGTGGAACACAACACGGATATCCGTAGCTGTCACCCAGTCCTGGAGGGTGGGGCTGTAGTCGAAGTCAGGGGAGGATGGTCGTCCGTCCAGGGTGGAGAACGCCAGTACCATGCCGCCCCGCTGCCTTTGCAGGGGGCGAGGATCTGAGCAAAGGGGCTCCGTCTCCTGGTGCCGCGTTTGGGCTACCGTCTGGGATGGCAGGCGAAAGTTCCTGGGGCAGTCGCTGGAGTAGTGCTGCATGGGCCTCCAGGTGCGCCCGTGGTCCATAGACTTCAGGATGGAGATGGAAATTGGATCCGAGGGCTCCCCCTGGTGGCAGAACTGCAAACTTATATAGGTGACCTCAAAGCGTCTGCCCAGGGGAAGGGTGAGGACCCAGTCCCCGACATCAGGGCCTCCACTTTGAGCCATCCAGCAGGTGAGGTTGTGGGGGTTGTGGAGGTCCGTCAAGGTGGTGATGTTCGCGTCATGATCAGATCCTTGGAGGGAATAGCCGGCGCTGACCGGGACCCCGTAGGCGGCGTTGATGAACTCCGACAGGCAGTGACGTGGACGGCCATCCAGGTGGTAGCAGGGGTCATGAGGTGAAGTCCAGCTCAGCGGGGAGTGAGAGAGGGCAGGGGAGTGGAGGGATGGAGGAAGGAGAGGGAGGAACAGAAGGAAAACAGGGAGGAAAGAGGTGGGGTGGGGAGGGGAAAAGGGCAGGACCATCATGTCATCGAGCCTGTGGTAGAAAAAGGTGGTTTTAAGAGAAAGCCATGGGAGTTAGATCATAAAAAGAAAAAAAAACTGATGGATTTATATGACTTGCATTTTAAAACAAAGAGGGAATTCTAAGATAGACCACCTGTGCCTTTATTGAAAACACACTATAGCAGGTTACTGCATCAATTCATCGGGGTCTTTTTTGTATTAGGTAGATACCAGTAAAGATCTCATCACATAACAATGTAATCTTCAAGTCTTGCCTGCAGTGTTCGCCACTGGCCTGAACCTGCGACCTTGACAGCCTTTAAGAACATATTTATCTTAGAACTCCTTTAACCCAAAAAGGATGGATGAGTGTGGATGAAGAAGGGGCGCAAACCCAGCGGGTCTGTCTGGAATGACGAAAAACATGCCCGACAGCTGGGGCTAAACCAAGAGCTGGACCACATCCATCACATTTATGGTCCTCCTTTTCAAATCACTTTACCGTTGGTCAGCGCACACAGGGAAAGCAAGGGACCTCAGAGCGAGCTGTGTGAAGCGTAATCAAGCAGAAGACGGGGGAAAGGGAAAGAGTAAGAAACAGAGAGAAAGAGAGAAGGGTGGGGAAGGGAAGGAGAAGAGCTGGAGATTAGAGTTGAGCACGGTAGGAAAGATTTATAGGGAGAAGTGTGTGTTCGGCTTGAGCCCGTACCCGGACACTTCCGTGGTCAAGACAAACACTGACTTGTGTACGTCTATAGTGTGAACAAATCCCTTCCCTTCGCTTATACGACTGGTGATGAGCGTAATTTATTCCTCTGTCGAGATTTGATACCCGAGAGGGTTAGTTAATCTCGGCCTGCAGACAAAGCGAACAATACATCTACTTTCTCTGACACCATGATGTACAGCAGAGATTTTTTTTTTTTACGACTCACCCGACCCAGAAAAAGCCAATTCCCACCAAGCATTTCTCCCTCTTGTTATTTGTAGAGAGGCATACTGTTAGTGTTGAGTTCCTAGAAACTTCATATTGTTTCGTTCTGTCTTCCTTCAAGAATATATCATTATTTTCTCATCAATAAATGTCTTTCTCGCTCTTTCACAACTTTTCCTCGGCTCTTCCCTCTCTCCACCCATCTATCACCTGCCCCCTTCATTCTGTTCTGGGAATATTCTTAACTGCTGCTAGATTGATGATGTCCTAACAAGCGTTTGACACTGACAGCAAAGTCAGCAGGGCTGCATAAACCAACCCCGTAGGAGAGGATGGGGCCGAGAGCCTCTCTGGCCTAGTCATCTCGCTCAATTAGACCAACGACCGAAATATGAGGCTTCCCTTTGGGACCGCGCCGCTCCGAGGGGCTTGCAGGGGAGGCCATGATACTCCCCCGACTGCCTGGAACGGACTTCTCCCCTCTCGACCTCCAAAATGAAGGACGGGACGCCAAAAAGTGGACACGTCAAATCTGATTCAGCACAAAATGCGGCATCGGGCGTATCAGGTGGCTTTGTTTTGGGGCGTTGCTACTGGAAACGCCATGCTTTACAGTTACGGTGACGAGCGGTCTGACTGTGACCCTCGTGCCACCATGCCACATTCCAGGGGTCCAGTGCGCCTCTGCGGGGCATTCCAGACGCGTCGCGACATGCCCCACGGGAACCTGAACGCACCGCTAAAAAGCAAGCCTTATTAATTGATCAGTTGATTAATTAGGTCTCCGGTTTCGCATGGTGTCAGTGTCAAGGGGAAGGAAGGATGGGATATCCAGCTCCATGGGGGAAGGGGTCATAAAAAGACGGGTGACGGTTGCTGGGGAATCCAACAAAGTGCATCATGTGGCCATGCAATGTGGAGAGCACTTAACTCAAGAATTCATTCTGGATGAGGCATGATGAGTGGGGTGGGGTTTGGGGGATAGGTTTGAGGTTAGGGTGGGACGGGTACGGGGTCGGTGGTAGGACAAGGAAACGGGGGCTGTTTACCATTCCCATGGCACTTGTCTTTGTCACATTACATGGCTAATTAAACATCGCCCCATTACAGCTACTTTGATAAATGGATGCTCTTAGAGAGAGGTCCCTGAGGTTTTTAATGTGGCCC
>OMLB01049057.1:2829-12843 GCA_900302555.1 Myripristis jacobus | reverse complement strand
TAGAAAAAAAATACAAAGAAAGTCTTGGAAACAAGTGAAGATTTCTTTTCCCTTTGGCAGTCTAGCTGCACTTTTAAAGAAACACAGGATCTTCAGGCTCAATTCAGCATTTCATGGCTTGTTAAGATGGATAGTTTTTGCACTGTGCAGATCCTCCACTTCAAGTTTATTACCACTGGCGGACAATTTGAGAATGCAGGGGAAAGCCAGTTGTGGTAGTCTTATCTTGTACTGTCCAAGCAGAAAAAAAAACCTTCACCCACTGGTTTGTTCAAAATTATCCCTCAGTGGAACAGGAAAAATAGTTGAAGTTAATTGAGTGGAGTGGATTGTTCTCAGATGTGCACAAGCAACAGGAACAAAAACTGATACAGATGGAAAACATGGAATAAAAAAAGAGAATTAAGGAGGGGGGAGATGGAGGGAAGACGGTCGATTGGAGAGGAGGAAACTTTCCCAGAGAAAGCCATAAAACTGATTGATGACTTCCCTCGAGGAATGTTTCCCCAGGTGTGCTCTGTGTGTGTGTGTGTGTGTGTGTGTGTGTGTATGAGTGTGTCTGTCAAGTAGTTACAGTGCGGTTTAGAAATGCTATCCTTGGAAGCAGGACAAGTGCAATAAAGCAAATTGAGGGGAGAAATAGCACGTTTGTGCGTCAATATTACAGTTTGGCAGCAGGAATACAAATGCACAAGAGACTTCAGTGAGCCTTGAGGGAGGTGGGAGTAAATTGTCCCAGTTTAATGAATGATCTAAATAACTCAAGTGCCATATTGATAGGAGAAGCCATCTATGAAAATTATACCTAAACATGTTAAACTGCCGAATAAAACACTTGGCGGCCCTAATAGGCAGCGTGCCCTGCCAAAGTTCACACCCTGCAGCAAGTTGTGTGCTAAATATTTCAAGTCATAATAAACAAAATACCTTACAGCTGTAATTATAAGGGTCAACATCAAACCATCATGACAGAAGTGGAGCAGATTTCACAATACCTACATCGATGTCTCAGCTAAAGATTATACATTATGTTATATTGACACTTTAAGTGCTACAGTATGACACTGGATGAACAATCAGATGAGTGTGAAAACAACAGATGTACATTTATTTGTATCCAAGCCTGCATTTTCTCTGTTACTGGGGTCCTGCTGCAGCCACAAATAGAAAAAAAATGCGTGTTGATGTTACCGCTTCATAGGCTGGGTGGAGACAGACCCAGGACCTAGACAAGAACTAAAAGAAATTTTACTGAAGCCACAAAGTGATGAAAGCAAATGAAAGCCCTATGAGAGAGCAGTCATACCGTCTTCTTGTCACAGTGCTTGCAGTCAGTCTGCTGCAGTTCTGTTGTGTGTTTTTACAGCCTGTCAACACAGCAGCATCTTGTGAAATTAAAAAAAGCAAGGATAATAATAAGTAGACATCGCTGCTGGCCTTACCATGCTAGAAACCATCAGTTTCAACACTTGGGCATATCACGGATCAGAGGCTGTAAGGAGATCCACTATTAACTTCATACTGTATCTCACATGTCCGCTCAGTTCCTGGGATCGTCTCCCCTCATCTCCTCAGCACATCTTCAAGGAGATCACTTTCCCCCTCTGACCTTCTCCAGTGTATATAGAGGAGATACGGAGGGAAGATGTGAGGAAATGACAGAAAGCCCTCTGACATGCTGTCCCGGGACATACCTGGGCTCTGCGAACAGATTTCTCTTTAAGACTTTGACCTCACCTGCCTGCTGGACACTAGGCCAAATTCCCCAGAAGAAAAGCTTGCTGCTGCGTTGGTGTCATGTCCTTAAAAACACACGAAATGGCTTGTCTTGAAGGAATTATGTCCTTGATAGCCATGACGACATGGGGATTTTTTTGGAAAAGTCTGAATTGCGTCATTGTAACGCAACATCAAGATGTCCGAGGCAAAATTGGACTTTGCCTTTGCTCTTTTTGCCAGACATGTTGTGTAATCAAAACACAGAGTGGAAAACATTTGATGCCATGAATTATAAATGCAATGTTTTCCCAGTTTTACTCACTTTGTCTCTGGCAGGACTGTTGACAGGTGCTGGACGGAAACCTGCAGATAGCCTACAAGTTAACCTGGGTGCATTCAGGGCCAGGAGACGAAAAGATCATTGTGGTTGTCAAGAGTGACTTTCTATTTCTTATATAATGACACTTTGTCCACAAACGTGACCATGTAGAAGACAAGGTACTTCTTGTGGGTTGGGCTCAGAGGACCAGAGGATCCTCCAACTGGAACCAGGCGGGTCAGGCCTTTGTCATTCTGGTAGGGACATCTAGGGGAACGAATACAACACATAAACATCTAATCTGAAATATGACAGCAAAGAGCAACCAGTTGTTTGGACATAGCCTGTATAAGGCTGTAATTAAATTCTTCAAGGATTTTACTGCAAAATTAAATTAACTGAAAAATTGAGCAATAGAAAACAAAGTAAATTTTACTTATTTAAAATCAACTATAAAGCTATCTGGGTTGCTAAAACAAAAAAAATTGACATAGATCACAAAAGACAATCTTGAAGTAATCAGGTAATTTATAAGAGAAAAGCAGCTTTTTAAGAGCAGTACTTTTCCCAGGGTGCATGCATCATTTATTTACCGACATGCACGTCATTGTGCAATCCAAAGAAAAAATTTGGCTGAGATCTTCATCTGTAAAATACCGGATTAAACTAAGGAGCTACTCAAGTGCAGTTAAGAAACCAGGGGGCTGCAGTGCATCGTTTCACCCATGGTCACAATCATAATCACGGGTAATTATGAGTGATAACATCCATTCGGTGGTGTGATATCAGTCGAATCGGGTGCTAAGGTGCATTTTGTTGACCCCGTGTTAGTTTCTTGAGGACAAATCATGTAATCAGTTTAAACAGTTTAAAGTTTTGATTGATTGGTGATAGGAATAGATGGTAACAGCCTTCTCAGCTACTAGAAGGTGCAGTAGGGACCTACTAACCCATTCTCTGTCAGGGTGATTACCCTTCATTTGAATGTGTTTAGATGACAAAATTTGGAGGCATACCCTTCAACAATGAGGCTCCATAGGGCCAGGTTGTTTGGGTTGGGGGAAAAAGTTGTCCAGCAGTCCTTTAGGGCCAGGACCAAAGCCGGATTCCCCTTGTCAAGGATGCGGACTTTGACATATACAAGTCTCTGGAGGAACTTCACGACCGGGTGGTCCTCTTCAGCATGGTACAACTGATACTTCCAGTCTGCAACAGGTTAATAGTCCCACACTTGCCAGATTTAACCTGAAGGTTCTTGGAAAATCAGTCAACAAAACATTAGCTGCTCAAACATCTCATCAATAAAAATAAAGCAGCAGGACATTTAACAACCTTGATTAAAACAGTATGACGGCTTGCCTCTGGCCAATCGAAGTTCAGCGTTCAGTGGACTTTGAGCTTTGGCAGGAAGTGGTGGTAATCTATCAACAAATGTTACATCCAAGAGAGAAATGTTCATGGAAATAGGTTTTATTCAGCTGACCAAGTTTCAGATTTAATTTGAGAAATCTTAAAATGCTTCCTTTACATGTAATTCTGCAGTGAGAAATCAGCCCAAGGTCTAAAGTTGTTGTCATTTTGTGGCTTTTTAATAACGAATGTTGACTTATATTTCATTCTTAACTATTTAAAATCTTACATTTAATATGAAGAAGCTTGCAGACTCTGTACATTTTAGATGAAAGACAACAGATTAAATTATTTTTTGTATTTTGTACCTGACTTCCCATAAAAATAGCACTGTCCATCAAAGCAACAGCTGATGTCTGAAGTTCCACACAACATTTTCTCATCTTCTCTAACTGAACATCTCTGAGCAATTTTGGCGACCACTTCAACCACAATGAGGAGACAGAGGATAAACTGACAATCTACCCTCTGTCTTGCCTGTCTCACTGTACGACTAGTGGACTAAAACCAGAAAATCAGATGAGGAGGTCTCCTGGAGAGATAAAAAACTACCATAGGGAAAGCAATTACACTTGATTGCAGACCGGCCAATCAGATTTCTTGTAGTGAATTGACACATGTGGCACAGATCAGCTGGGTCATAACAGAGCTACATATTTGTTCATGCAGGACTGATAAGAAAATTAAATATCCATTAATCAGTATTTATAATGGATTGCTGGTAATTTTATGAAAGAAGTTAAACATATAGCCAAGGAACATTTTTGTAAATAGCACATAAAAATTATTTACTTACCAGAGATCCTTTTTGACTGAGGATTTTACAACTTTTTTGTCATTACATCTGGGATCTATTTGTCTGTTGATTACTGACTTTGATTGGATTGGATTTGTACTTTTAAATATTTCAGTATCCTTGGTGGAATGTCACAGTTATTTCAAATAATGAATTAATTTGGCACAAATTCGACAACCAGAGGAAATTATAATGCAAGTGGTGCATCTCAAACAACATTTAACATATATTATATTTTCAAATGAATATCCACAAACACTTGAACACCGTATTTATTAGACTTGGGTACTTTGTTAGAGCTCCTTGATGTTCCCGGTGTTGGGATTTCTCCAGGGGAGAAACACAAACGGGCCCATAGTGGTCTTCTTATGTAACTCTGGAATCAGAGAAAATATAAATTAAATTTGTATTCAGTTGATTGTGACTTTCTCAACTGAAGCTTGTGAATCATAACCTCTATTCCAGGATATTCAGTAAACAATAAACGCCATATAACAGATGTAATACCATTTGTCCTGTACTTGGTTTTGCTCCAGAGTGCCCTCTTGTGTCTGGACTGGTGAACAGCCGGCTTGGCCCTGCCGGTGTGACCCCTGACTTCATCCCTGCCACAGCTCTCACAGACACCGTCATTACCATCCACTGACCTCCATCTGAAGGAAATATATGTATATGTGCATATTTTGCATATTTTGTCACGTCTTCACATCTCATATTTACCTCAGAAGATAGCTTTTTGAGCATCTTTTCATTATTCAAGCGCTCAGAAAAGAGAGAGAAGGAATAGCTGAATTGTAATAAATTGTAATTTGATATGTACCACTGAGGGCTTTCATTTTCCAGTATTACCTAGCGGAAGATGTATTAAAATATGAACATTTGGCATTGATACTGACCTCCCACTGATAAAAGAACATGCCTTTTTCATAAGGTCCTTCTCGGAAACGGGCACTGCTTCCAGGTGACATGTTACATAGACCTACAGTGGATGATACAACGCATGCTGAGCTAAGACCTATCCATCTCACTGTGCGGATCATGTGTCGTTTCTCTGTATCCTAAAGACAAAGATTAATGTGGAGCGGGTGCTGACGGTGTGCTTGTGGTCCTGGAGGAAGAGGAAGGGTTCCAGTTGGATCTGGAGGAGTTTGTCTTGGACTCGGGGCAGGAAACAGGAGCTGGAGCCGGTCAGCAGGGAGTCGATAAAACACCTGAGAGGTACAGGCACATCCTTACTGCAGCGATCAGATTTATTTTCCAGCGTGCAGTAGATCTGAATTTATTTTACTGTATTTCATAATTTTAAATGGATACTGAAGCTGGGCTCACCCCTGGTGGTCTATGAAAGAGTATCTTGGGTAAGAATCCACATCAGGGGTGAGAGTCGCAGTACATGTATGCACATAAAGAATAAGAGGAAGATGGCTGGCTGCATCTACAGAGGCCTCAATGTTGACCATGTCACCCAGGAAGTACACTGAGGATTTTCTCTCGTCGCTCCAGTCATCTGGGAAGAAACAAGACACAGCAACAAGATTTCTGAAAAATATTCCTAAACCCAACCATTTTGCAGAAATTTCTTAAGATTCACCATCTAGTCACTTACTATTTTCCATTAAAAGTGAGCTTAGTTTGTTGATTTTTAAAGATCATTTTTTGGCATTTCTGCTTTATTTAACAGTCAGAGAGACAGGGGAGATAGGGAGAAGATGGCCCAACGATTTAAACCCAGGACACTGCCAAAAAGTGGTACACACTCTTATCCAGTGAGCTACCCGGGCAGCCCTATTTCATTTTAATGCTATCAGCTGTTTTGCTGGGATCACTTTTACACATGGTGTCTATCCCATTTTAGAGCAAACACCCTGACTGAAGCCAGCCCACCTGTCATGAGCCTGAGGTGGAAGTCCAGGTGGAGAAGAGCCGACTGGGCCGAGATCAGGGGAGTCCAGGTCGGCCTCAGGGCGCCACTGCTCACTCTGTACCTCCTGCAGGGGGAGAGAGCGGCTTCACCTTAACAGCCTGAATCACTTAAACACTCCATTACTGCAACTACACAATGCAAGAATTAACAAATGATCAGAAGACATAGCATATAAATGTAAATGAAAATGTTTTTTCACTGTATAAATGTACCATGCCATGAATACACTTGCTTGTCCATTATATTTTGCTGACAATTTAATATGGAGAGGAGTTAATAAGGTATGCATAGTATATGTGATACTTTGCAAACGGTGCAAAAGGTGTTAAATGCTGTTTTTAATATCCTGCTCCACCCATAGAAGAAGAGAAAATAGCTACTCAGTGTAAAAGAGTGTATAAACTATGTTATCCTCTGCATACTCAAACTATTTGCAACATTGCCTGAACATATTTAACATTACAGATGATTATTCCTACATATTTGCACCTTCTGTGTTCACACTGAACAGGAATGGCAACTCCTGCTTCAGGTAGAAGTGGTGGTGTGTACAGCAGTATGTTGTTGTACTGCACAGTCGTCTCTGTCACCTGTAAGAAAACACAAAGCATTGTCATAATGGAAACACTAGGTGGCAGCATTAAGCAGTGAAAGCCCATCTTCTTTACACTGCAAAAAATGTCCATCTTAACAAGTCATTTAGTCTCATATTCAGTGTTTAAATCTTGTTTATCTTCCAACAAGTGAAAAAAATCTGTAAATATGAGATAATACCACTTGTTTCCAATGCTAACCAATTTTTTTCCGGCACTTTTTGAATGAAATGTCTTTTTGTTGATACTAGTAGGTTGATCTGCCTTATTCCAACATATTTATACTTCCCAGAAAAATCTGTGAAATAAATTAAACCGCATTGAATAAAAGTAGGATTATCTCATCCTGCTGGCAGATTTTTCTGAACACAGGGTTTAAGACAGATTTAGGAGAAAACGGAGGAGATTATTTGCATTTCATTTAAGTTTGATCACTCCACAGGTTGAATGACATCACACGCTGATTATCAGGAGACTCACTGACCATTTGTTTGGCTCCACACTCGCTCACTGCTGCTCTGATGGTGAACTCCCCATTTCCAGAGAGTGTGGCCGTGCAGCGATCTTGTGAAACACTCGCTGGCCCAAGCCTCAAGTGTTCGGGCTCAACAGGCAATCTGTGGCCAAAGAAACGAGCTTTTACCACGACCTCGACGCTATCCCTGTGACATTTCACCACAACTGTCCTCTTATGTTCTCCGGCAGTGCGGTTTCCAGTGGGATCGTCAAAGGGAGTGGGATGAGATTTGGGACTGTGCGTCTGGTCTGGAGAGTTTGCTTCAAGAGCAGCCAAGTCAGAGAAAGACATGAACAGAGGTTTGGATGCATAGGTGTAGCACTCAGTTGTCACTAACTTACATAACACATACAGCGGGAGCACTAAGAGCAAAGGAATAGGAGCCATTGTGGTGATGCATTGAAAAGTAATTCTACCACCATCACTGATTCCTTGACTTGGCTGTCAACTCTTGAAGACGGAAGGTGCCAAGTCAGCAGGTTTGCAAAGGTAGTTTTGGCTTGTGGAACACACCTGAGGCTAATTACCTCTGATGAATGACAAAATAATGACAAATTCATTTCCCTGCCTTGAAAGTAGATACCATTTTTCTGCCAAACATGCAGAAAAAAAAGGCAGAATAACCTGCAGTTTTATATAAAATCATTTAATTCAAGATGGAAAAACTGTACATAATGCATTTCAGGATTGCAGGTTCACATGAAAATATTGATCAATGAAATACTGAAAATACTGAATATTTGTGCCATACCATTATTAGTGTCTATAAAAGTAACAGCATCCAGAAATAAGGTAACACTGGAGAGGTAAGTCATTTTCTTGTGCGCTCCATGACCGCCACGCCTCCACTTGTAGCCACTTTGTGCTGATTCATTTTCAGTGGAAGGCATCAGACATGAATCAGCTTGTTCAGCATCAGGAGTGCATAAACAGATGTGCCAGTTTATAAAAGGCTGGCGTCTATCATAGAAAAACATCAGAGCAAAGTTGCAGCTAAATTCTACAGAAGCGTCACTTTGCACTAATACAACTCAATGTAATCTCTCCTGAAGGTCTCTGCTTCAATTTGGCACCAGGAATAGTGTTGAAAGTCACTGAAAAGTTCATTTTAACTTTTCTACTGCAAAACAGTGTTCTTAGTGTAAGCTACGTAATCTCCGATGAATCACGAGCTGTGATTTGGTTCCGAGAATACAGTTGAAAATATGTCACAGCGCACAATTTCAACTCTTATCCTCATTTCTCATTGGTTTGCTGACAACCCAGCTAAATACTAAAACAGAGGTGTTTCCTTGTGGACAGCATTTCCGCTGTGGAAATGTTCATAGCTCCCCGGCATCATGCGTCTTCCCCTCTTCAGCGTCATCACTTGGTGCCTTCTCATCCTCGGCCGCTCCCTTAGTCCCCATGTCCCCTTTCCATATCTCGTTTAGACACTCTGAGGAAAAGGAGAAATCAACAAACAGGGGCTGAGGAGCAGGTTTAAGCCGCGGTGTTCATTTTGTGCAGAGACTCCAGTTTTGATGCTGATTATGTTTGCAAGAACTTTCTGCTTACAATGCTCCACCTTTCCTACCTTTCTCTGATGTCTTGAGGACGTGGCGGTCACAGAGGAAGTCCTCCAGCCTCTGGTCCTGATGATGGAAGTACCAGTCCTCCACCACCTCCTCGTACTGCTCCAGCATCGTCTCACACTGCACGCACAGGTGTTTCAAAAGAGCATATGTTTTCATACGCATTATTACTACTCAGAGCATCCTTTATACAACAAAACACCTGAGATGGGAGGTGACAAGTTGGCAACCACACCGGCACACCTGCACTCACACACTCAGCCCTGTAACATTGTAGATGCCATATCCTGATGTTCTGTAAAAGTCACCATTTGTAAATATAATACACATATAGCTACCAAATCCTGGTTAATACAGCAACAAACATGCACTCAGGTCTAGTTTTTTTTTTTTTTTTTAATTTTATTCTCTTATTTTTACAAAAGTCATTCTAGAGATGGTGTTGCAAATTAGCTTCTGCTACTAACACTATCAAACTTGCATTGGATAGCTGTTTTCAGTTTGTCTGTGTACACTGTGTTGGTCCATATCAAATAAACCATAAATAAATAGCTAATATAAATACAGAACTGTAGTTACCAATACACTGGATTTGACTATTTGCAGCCCTTTAATACAGAAGCCCAAA
This sequence comes from Myripristis jacobus, assembly GCA_900302555.1. Taxonomy (NCBI): domain Eukaryota; kingdom Metazoa; phylum Chordata; class Actinopteri; order Holocentriformes; family Holocentridae; genus Myripristis; species Myripristis jacobus. The sequence goes on along the minus strand of OMLB01049057.1, from coordinate 3,363 downwards.
AAAACATGTGCTAACCGCTAAATGGTGACTTTTGCAGGACATCAGTCCCACCATAAATCTACAGCACCACTGCTCAGCTGCTGATACTGCTGCTGATACAAAAAGCAACTCTTGAATATTTGCTTTTTTGTAATTATGCAGCAAAATCATTAAATCATAATCAGCATAACCAAAACAATTCCCTCTGAGGTGGTCTTTAATCAAAATGGTGACCTCTGCAGAGGAACCTCACATTATCTTTCAATAGAAGACTTGTTCCTGGATTATTCCTAACAACCAACATGTGTACCGTATGCTGTAATCCAAGCATCACTAGATAGAAATTTTACCCGGACACTCAACCTGCACAACACAGACCTGTTTCTTCATGTCCGACACCTCTACAGAGGGCTCGTCCCACAGCTCGAATGGCAGGCCCAGCTCCACCTTAACGCCTTTGTGGACCAGGTTCTTCAGAGTGGTCATCGTCTGACTGGCACCCTGCAAGGCGCACAAACCAGCTGTCAACTTCTCTTCTCTTCTCAAAAATTTAAA
>OMLB01049053.1:0-11958 GCA_900302555.1 Myripristis jacobus | reverse complement strand
TAAATGTGTGTGTGCACGCATGTGTGTGTGTGTGTGTGTGTGTGCATGGGGGGGTATGTATTATGAGACCATCTAGCCTTTATTTATAGCTTACTTCTCCCCTTTCAGTTTGTGAGCTAACATCGCAGGCAATCATCACAAACAAACGCACACATACACACATCGCACTGAGCTATACAGGACGCTCCTGCTGGTGGCTTCCTGTATGCACACAGTGGTGGTGCATTCACTGACAGGAGAAAAACAGCCACACCAGAAAAAAAAAAATTGGGTTTCACTTTATTCCTGAGTCAGGGCCGGGTGGCCGTCCTGCTAAGTGACACCTATGTGAGTCTAATGAATCCTGAAGCAGGTGCACCGCCCTCTCCTCTCTCCCAATGTCCCTGGGTGACCCCGTGCCACATTCTAGCTCCACGCCCGTGCCAGCAGCAGCAAACTAGACACCAGCACCCCCTCCTGAAATGTACTTCGCCATCCTGCATCCATTATTTTTAGCCGGGATCCGAGCGATCCATCTACACTTAATATGGGAAAAGAGTGCTTCGTATTTGCAGCCGTCTCTATATCCATCATCTCACTCTTTCTTCGTTTGGCGCAAAGTGGATGGGCCTTTGGGCGACGGGGGGGATGGCATCCTCAACCACCCCCACCCTTCTCTCTTTAGCCCCCCCTTTTCCTTTATTGCTCTCTCACTCACTTTCCCCCTCTGTCACTTTCATCACGGATCACTGTCTTTCTGCCGTTCTCTGTCTGGATAGAAACGGGGAGCAGGTTGGTTCTCATCTCCTCACTCCACCCACTTTGCTAACCCTGTTAACACACACACACACACACACACACACATTCAAGCACAGACACAAACTGGTATGCACATACACACACACACATACACACACACACACACACACAGCTCTGTCACCGCAGCAACCGCTCTGGCCCCCACCTCATCTCTCCCATGCTCAATTACACCCCACGTAGACACACACACACCTAAGTCGAACTTAGCCCAACCCCTCTTGCACTTGGTGCCCTACTGCCAGTTGCCCATGTGGGGTTTTTAATAAGGCGGGTGCAGGAGTTGGTCTTGCTCTCTTCTGGGTGACGCGGATCGGAAGTGGTTCTACATAATTTCACCAAATTATTTGTTTTCTTTTACCTCTGAAACGGCAAGTACATCTCCAAAATCGAAGAGAGGAACCATGAAGTGGAGCTGGGTGCTTGTGGCGGTCTTGCTGTCTTTTGGGGGGCTATCATGGGGCAAGGAGGGCTTGGACTTCCCCGAGTATGATGGCAAGGACCGTGTCCATGACCTGAACGCCAAGAACTATAAGTCCGTGATGAAGAAGTACGATGTGATGGTGGTGTACTACCATGAGCATCCCGGATCCAGCCGCGTCGCCCAGAGACAGTTTGAGATCGAGGAGCTGGCCCTTGAGGTGGGTTGGGACAGGAACTGGGAGGGTGGCTGGCTGGGGCAGAGTAGAGTTATTTATTATCCCTTAGGTGGAGAAGAAACTGACAAGGAAGCAGAATGGGGACAAGTAGGCAGTATAACTAGTGCTTTATTCAAAATACAAAGACTTTCAAATGATTACTCAGCCTTCTCCTGCCCAGAAACAGTTCAGCAGCTGTTTTGGAGGCCGTAGCAGAATTTGTGTTTGGATTTTAATGTATGCGTTGCAACTTGCACAGTTATAAAGTATGTATGTGGCAAGCTGCTGCTGGTTGAGGAAACTTTTTCAGAAGTTTTCTAATGCATCTTTAATATAAATTTTACCAACCAAGATGGCCGAATAATTAAAAAAAAAAAAAAAAAAGTCTTCTTCTTCACAATAAAATTATAGAGCAGTGGCTGCAAAAGGAGGGAGGGGGTAATATTTAGCAAACGGAAGCCAATATATTGTTTACAAGACTTGTATTAATTTAATGCAATGAAATTCAAGAAGTGAATTAAGCGCTGAAACTCTATACAAGAGGAGTTAATGTGGGAATACTTTGATGACAGTACAGGGTAAAAAATAGCTTTGTGGAGTCAGAAATGCTGATAACTGAGGTACCAAAAATGTGTCACAATCCTGTGGTGTGAGAGGCAACATCGCCCTGGGGCAAAGAGCTGAGCTGTGGGGACACGAGATCCTATCACATATTCTGGCAAAGGAACAACTCGTGGACAGCATGTGTGTGTGTGTGTGTGTGTGTGTGCGCGCGGTGGTGACTTGATGCACTTAACACACCTCCACCAGCATACCAATGACAACCCGGCTACCCATCACTCCAGAAGCCTCCAGTCACCCTGGACAGTCAGCAGTTTGATCACATTCCTCACAGAAAAGCATTACATCATCATTCAGCGCACAACACGTTCAGTTCAGCGCTGCCTTCACTGCCACAGTCCAGTGTGTGTTCATTCTGAAAGGGGACATTTTATGGGTACACGTGAGAAGACAGCAAATGTCACAGATCACCGCACTGCATTTTACAGTTTTATGTACATTCACTAATCCTCCTTCACAAGTCAAACTACTGACTTCACGTTGGTGTCTTTTTACCAAGCCGTGTGTGTCTTTCTGTGGGGTCAGTGAATTTCATCTGGAGAGAGAAATGACAGATATAGTTGATTAGGAGAACATGTGCATTTTGCAAAGCATTTTTCAAGCTTTACTTTTCTCCGCTGGACTGAACGCGACTCAAATTTCTCACACAGCGCTGCATCTGAGACAGATGACTGAACAGTTTATTCTAGGAAATATTGCTTAACATGTTTTGCGGTGAAACTCCTTAATGAGGACAAGTGCTAGCGAGTTCATGACTGTAACCATCTGGTCTGATGGCCTTTGGTCCTGGCATCTCAAAGTTTTATGTAAAGATAAAAAAAGAGGCCTGATCTTATACACTTGGTCCATTTAATATTCAATTCCTTTTTTTAAAATTTGAGTGACTAACTCAGACAGTGCAACTCTAAATCCTGCTTTTAACACACAAAACAACCCCCAGTCCTTCAAGCTCCTCCTCAGACTCATTGTTTACAGGCTCATTCCTGTAAAATCACGGCAATTGTTCCCACAGAAAATAGTAGGGAAAACAGATTATGTTTGTAAACACTTTTAAATTATGTTTTATTAACTTTTATTGAGGAATTTTGCTTTTAGAGCTTTTTCATTTTGTGCAACAAGCCATACACAGTGACTATGCATTTAAAAAAAATCACAAGTTGAATTTAGAGTGGCCTGTCACCAGAGAACATCTCAGAGTGGAAGTGCAAGGCTGATTAAGAACAGCACAGCGGGGCGTAATAATAGAAAAGAAAACATCAATAACCTAAATTGAGACAGGGGATTAAGAAAGAGAGAGAGAGAGGGGGGAGAGAGAGAGCGGGCGCGGCAGAGAGCCACCAAGCTGCTTTCCTGAACATATCACATCATCTGGACTGTCAGAGTCTGCTCGGTATGGGGCGGTGGGGCTTGGACTCGGGGCTGCAGGCCAGGACAGGAGGTTTTGGCTCCAGTACTGCCTGCTCAGCTCCATGCTGTGATTGACACTTGCAGTACTGTACTTGTCAGCGGATCCCAGAGAGCTAAGCGTCACTGCCACCTTGCCAAAATAGTCCCTGGGCTGGTGTGGCTCTGGTGCTATTTTTATCCAGCGCTGCTTTTGTGGTGGGTTGAGCTCCCTGAAGGCTTGTGTTTCTCCTGATGAATGCATTATGATTCACATTTAATGAGGATTTATTATTAGTAACACACAACAGCAAGGGCTCAAAATTTCAGAGGTCAAGGCACTTTGTCGGGGGTAACCAAGTGAAAATAGCCTATCAAACTGACATAGTGTGAACACGGAAATTGCAATGTGAAGCCTGTTTTTCCCAGAATTTCACAAGTTTTCGCACCCTGGGATTTATTTTCTTGGTAATGGAGCATAGATGTTGTTTTCTTGGCCTAGAATTGCCTTTGTGAGTGATGGGCTTCTTGATTGCATCAAAGTTATATTGTTATGGGTGAGCTTAAACCCAGCGCTTTAGTATTGTTTTCCATGCCTCCACAGAGGCAGGAGCCCGGCTCTAAAGGCCTGGGGCCTGCAGGCTGAATGCGCTATTTTAAAATTTCCTCCGGCTCAAAAATAGTCATGGAGAGCTTTGCATACAAAGATATAAATTATGTCTTGGGGATCAAACCTGGCGCCTTCTACTTAGACATTCGAGGCACAGTAATGGGATGAGCGTCACATTCTCCAGTGGGAAGAAATCTAATTTGGACCTTCACTACTAATAACCATCTCATTATCAGGAGGGAAAATTTGATATTTTGTAGTATGTGCCTAGTCACTGCGTTCAAAATGACCATGGAAGTGGAATCATTAATGTTTCAACGAGATGTGAAGGGATCATGGATTTTAGTAAAACTGCACTCCTTTCACTGATTTTGCATGTTGAGTATTTTGAAGACATGAGGACAGTAAGCTGTAAAACAAAGGTCTTGGACACTCAGAGGCTAAGATGTAACTAGTAAGATAAGGTTGGTTCAAATACTCCAAAGTTCAACTCAGAATACAATAAAATTACCATGAAAAAAAATGAATCACATCTCTGTAGATAAGTCTAAATTCTTAGGGTTAACAGTTGACAATATACAAACAGCAGGAGGATAAATAAGAAACTGGAGCAAAAAGTAACCAACAAAACATGTCATAGATCACTATACACATATTAAAAATACTCAGAATAAAACTGGAATAAAATTGAATGGACACAAAAAACTGATTTAATTATGTCAGCACAAATGCCCTGATTTCCTCAAAGGAGCATTGGCAGGGAAAAAAGGCCAGTTTGTTTTAGGGCTGGATTGAGTGAACTCAGGAAGATGAGAGCTGCAGAGGAAATGGTGAATAAGGCAATACTGTGTGTTTATTTAAGTCTTTATTATACTTCATCCTAAATTTATGAGGACAGTATCCTTGTAGATGTGCTGCATAGAGCGTGACGATGCAGTGAGTAATATCAAGTTTAAATAATAACTACATATTTCAAAAGCTGATGGAGTGACCTCTTTCTTACCTGCCATAATCTGCATTGCGTTACCGTGATAATATTCTCCACCCATCACGTAATCCAAGCCAACACATTGCACGACAGGCTTGTTAGTCAACTATTTACACCTTTGTAACAAACGCAGTCACTCACCCATAATTAGCCCAGTGACTGTGTGTGTGTGTGTGTGTGTGTGTGTGTACAGTATGTATGTGTCTGTTGGTATTATACCACACAAACTCTAAGATGGTGCTCAAACCACTTCCTTAATTCAGTCAAGCTGTGAATGTGGCACCAGCATTGGTCGACCCAACTGTCAGTCATGAGGTTCAAGTTTCATACAGATTTAGAAAGTGCATAAGCAGCGCTCTTAATTGCAGGCTTTTATGGTAATGAAACTCCTGAGTGAGATAACTTTGTCAATAGGGGTAAATAACAGTGTGGAGTGCTTTCAAATACTTAACATGAGAACGCAAGCCCTGATTTTACTGCACTCTGTCTAAACGGAGAAGTGAGTCACACAGCCACACATTCCCATCATTTATAGAGTTAAATATTGCTCCTGCTCAACTTCAGGTGTGTGACTGTGTCTTTCATTTTACAGCTCGCCGCCCAAGTCCTGGAAGAATTCGATGATGAGGATGTGGGAGTCGGCCTCATTGATGAAAAGCTCGACAAAGTCGTTGCAAAGAAATTAGGTAAACACTCGGCGAAATAAATACTGCTGCAGACATTTGAAACTTAGATCATTATCTAAAATCAGACCGCACTGTATCTGTGCCCTGGCCTCTTGTCAGAGTTGCCCTATGCAGTCCCCTTATGGCTGAAAATGTGAACTAACCTATCTTAATGGAGGTAATTCAGATCTCAGTGGTATATGATGGGAAAAATGATGGCAAATATGAATGCTATGGGGTGGATACAGGAGGCTGCATCTGCACTGGACCGCTCCCCTGCTGTCATTAAAGGGCCATACATGCCTGTTTTAGTCCATTTACTGCAGTGAAAAGCATACATTACCACTGGCCATTTTTCAAAGCATAAACATCCTATCTTGGTGTTTTAAAATTCAAACATTCACATAATTTGAACATTCACATGACAAAAAATACTTAAAGGCAGACTATTTGGTTTCAAATGGGAGGGCACACCACTTTGTTTATGAATGTTAATGGATGAAGCTGAGGGAGGATAAAACATCTCAGGTTGATGCCAAGACTAAATATCCATAGAATGAATATAGCACTATTAAATCTGGAATCTAACATTTTGATGTCAAATGTACACAAAAGCATTAAGCACTCTCATAATTTGAATTTTAATGGGGTAAAAGAGCTGAGGAGTTGAATTCCTTCGGCATTTCTAAATTGTACTCTTTTGAGAATTGAGTGCTATTAATTATTCTTTACCACATCAAAACTGCATAGTCTGCCTTTAACTTTCTCTGGTGCTCTGGCTAACATCCATACCCAGGATTGAAAGTCATTGACAACTGAATCTAGTCTGTAAAACAATCTTATAGACAGGAGCCATAGACAGGAATTGGTCATTCAAATGCAAGCAATAAATCAGAAAAAGCAAGGTCCTGCTTCCAGTGTCAGCCAGATTATCTATCATCGCTTTTTAAAAGCAAGAAGAAGTGAAATCCACATTGCCCTTCTTACAATGTCCATGTTTGCTCATTGTCTGTCTTCTGGCTTTGGTTTTCTGGCCAGATGGTTGATACAACGTTATTTGGCAGCCAACTTTGATGTCCAGGAAGTGGGAGCTTCCCACACTGGAAAATGTGTAAATTTTTCAACTACAACACAAAAATTAAGTAAATTTGCCAAAAAAATAAAAAATAAATAAACACAAACAGAATGTGCATTGTGATGGATTACCTACACCAAGTAAGTTTCTCGTCTCTGTAGTTTTTGATATTTGAAAATTGCTGAAATTAATTGGAAAAATAGCCACCTGGAAGGTAGGAAAAACATCTAAAAACATCTAAAACAGTACGGTATGCTTTGGAAAATCATCAGTAGGAATGTATAGTGTACATGAATTGTTTAAAATGGGTTAAAACATGCAAAAACATCTTGGTGCAACATCTTGGTGGGTTTGAGATCAAGCACCTCTGATTTTTCCTTCTTTTCCCAGACCTCGATGAGGCCGACAGCATCTATATCTTCACGGACGACGAAGTCATAGAATATGATGGAGAGCTTGCAGCAGACACGCTAGTGGAGTTCATCTTTGATGTTCGTGAGGATATAATCTCCCAGTTAATGGCCTGCCTTATCTAGCAAAAAATGTCTCAACATCCTCATTTGCTTTCTTCTAAGATAACCCACAGCGTCTTACTCTGGCTTCCTCTTTTCACTGTCATCTCCTACGGCTCACTCTCTCCCCTCTCCTGCATGGCCTCACATCTCCTCTAGGTTCTCGAGGACCCGGTGGAAATTATTGACAATATGAAGGAACTTAAAGGCTTCGAAAATGTGGAGGAGGACATCAAACTGGTGGGCTACTTTAAGAGTCACAAGTCGGAACGTAAGAATCAGTACTGTGATGGCATGTCAAATTTTTCAGTTGATATAATTTATTTATTCACATGTGGGAAAAAATATGCAGGCAGGTTCCAGAAAGTTTAGACACACTTAGTTTTGCTTGATTTGACCTTTGAGTCTTAGATGGGTTTGAATCTTAAAGGGTTCTTCAAGTCAGCAGAGTTAACGATGGGAGCAACAAGTCTACATTCTTAGATATTTCATGCAGGGCCCGATCTTCTGAAACAACTTGATGGGTACCTGTAAAATTTCAGATTTTGATGCTTTTGCTGATGCCGCTGAAGAGTTCCATCCTCACATCAGCTTCTTTGCCACATTCAACGCCAAGGTGAGCATTATGGCATGCTGTCTATTAGTTAATGTTTCCTTTCATTTGGTAAAGGACATTCCCCTGAAGTATTAGCTGCTATGGACATTTGCTGCCACCACCAGCTTTCAGATTTTTTGATACAGATTCTTTTCTTCATATCTGTAATTGCAAATAGGCAAAAATGTTTTGTGACAAGAACTGTCTGGGGCACACAATCTTTCTGAGTCTGCTCGTTTCTAAGTGTTTTAGAGGTACTTTGTGTGGAATAGTTTTGTCAAATGAACTTTTTGTGCACTGTGCTAGATGTCGTTGTCTTTCTCATTTATAAAAGTGGCAATGTATATTTGTATGATGTTAGAATTTCAAATTGTTAGCAAATTCTTTAGGGATGATTCTGCCCTAAAAAAAAATCCATTTCTATCTTGTAAGCAAAATTCTTCAGATAACTTGGGATTTTAGTAACTCATAATGTACTTTACCTTCACACAATGAGTAAGTGGGTTATCGACAGCTTGTGTCAATGCATTTAGATGCTGCAGTGTCTTATTTTATGAATAAAACCCTAGTTGTTCTTAATGTTCTTAATCATGGACATCTCTAAGGACCCAGCACCTTGCCTTGGGTCATTGGGTCCGCTCCATTGTTGTTCCTAATTCTTTTGTCCATTAACTGGCTCACAGGTCGCCAAGGCTCTGGACCTGAAGTTAAATGAGGTGGACTTCTATGAGCCCTTCATCGACAAGCCAGTGGTCATCCCTGGAAAACCCTACACTGAGGAGGAGCTTGTGGATTTCATTGAGGACAACGACAGGTACGGTGAGACCCAAGGGTGCTCTGCTAGAATAGTGCATGATCTACTGAGGTGAATCTTTAACCATTGAGATTGACCACTGAAATGCGCATTATGAAACACGGCATCTAATTTCTCTTTGAAGACCAACCCTGAGGAAGCTGCAGCCCCACAACATGTATGAGATCTGGGTAAGCACTTGAAACCCCTGCACTACATGGATAACATTGTCCTAAGCCAAACTATTCTTTGACAAATGTATTTGCCCAGAAACTGCAATGAGGTTCCTGAATAATTTCTTAACTTGCCGAAGCCACTGTAAACTACTTCACCAAACCCTGCTTCCAACTTTACCCCTGTGTCTTCAGAGTTTGATTTTGTATTCTTCTCATAGGAGGATGATGTTGATGGTGAACACATCATTGCTTTTGCAGAGGAGTCTGACCCAGGTAAAGAAGCCACAAATCAATCAGATAGACTCAATTGACAGTAGAGTTTCCAAAGGGAAGTATAGTAATGCTCGAAACACCAACAGATGTCTTCCTTATTTTTCCTTATTTTATTTTGGTTTCATGATAGCTCAAATCTATTGTGGTTCGTGTTACTCAGTGACCTAACTAATACTTACCTGACTCCGCTTCCCAGATGGTTTCGAGTTCCTGGAGATCCTGAAGCAAGTTGCCGAGGATAACACAGATCATCCTGACCTCAGCATTGTCTGGATTGACCCTGATGACTTCCCCCTGGTAAGGTCATGACCACAGCATGTACATACCAGGAACCATGAGCACCATTTTGGATGGTTAAACTGCCAGAAAAATTAAGATTTAATGACAATGTTGTACTAATCTATAAAGGACTCTTTACAAAAAACAGTTTTGCACCAATTCCATGTTAATTTGACTGACACTGAATGACATCTATCTAGTTACAGGGTATGATTCAAAGAGTTGTTTTCTCCATGTTCCCTGCAGCTGGTCCCACACTGGGAGAAGACTTTTGGAATTGACCTGTCCGTCCCACAGATTGGTGTTGTTGATGCTGGGGATGTGAGTAATGTTTTCTGTGGTTTATTCAAAGATTATTTTCAAAGCGATAAATGGCCTGGCTCCACATTATATTTCAGACCTGTTATAATTATCTCCTTCTTAGATGCAGAAATGTTAGTTTTTGAAAACACCTGTTTGAATGTTCCAAAGTCCAGATGAAAGACTAAATCTGACTGAAATTAAACTTTGAAACAAAACTCCTTCAGCGAAGTCGGAGCTTATTCTTTGAGGACGACACAAACACCCCTCTTGGAATCAAACAATAATTGCTCATATTCAGTTCTGTAAGACAGTATCGCTTCTTAGTGTTACATGAATTATCTAGTATGTAATCAAGCACCCTACTATGGACAAATATTGCTAGCCTGGAGCCAGAACATGTGAATTGATTCATCAATTATTAATCCATGAATCCCCAAAGATTTGAAATTTAAAGGCCCCCTCCAGGTGGCCAGTGGTCATTTTCATATCTCTTCCTGAAACTGTTCAGTTGTTCCCATTTAACCAGCAAAACAAAAGATTGGTTGTACTCTATTTGTATTCAAAATTTGCCAGTGGATATGTGGAGTTAGCACTCTAATTAAATGCTGAAATCACCCAAGTCATGTGCCACTTGGCCAAGGCAATGAGACTGGCAGAAATATCACAGGAAGAAGAGCACATAGCACATAGCTGACAACAACAAGGGATAAAGAATTTTGTTTTGAAGAATATTAAATAAAATGTAGTGTGTTTCACCAACTTTGGATTTCAATCCAAAAAGTTAAGAGATAAACCACATATCTGTTTAATACAGTGGTTAAAATATTGTGTATGTGACTGTGCCATTGCCAGTTTGATGATTTACCACGCACGTTCACGTGTTCACTTTAAAAAAGTTTTGAGCTATTCTTCAGATGGAAACAGTGTGTGTAATGTGTAATGAGCTGACAAATCAGTCTTGTTATCATGCAACGCTGACGCCCATCTATGTAAATGAAGACCAGGCAAACCGGGCACCAAACTGAGCGCAGCAGCACAGCAGGGTCTGTTTGAATCCCTGGAAGGGGTGTGGTTACACCTGTTGCACAGGTGAAGAATTAGAGTTGATAATTATACATCCCTTTTTGAGATGAATGGTTTCAGGAAGACTTCTGAAGATGCCTGAGGTCATGAGGTCAGTCTGGAGGGGGGCTTTAATCTGACTTGCTCTTCATCGCCCCACAGGCTGACAGCGTGTGGATGGACATGGACGATGGAGATGACATACCATCTGTAGACGAGCTGGAGGACTGGATCGAAGACGCTCTGTCTGGTGAGATTGATCCTGATGATGATGATGACGACGACGACGATGACGATGATGATGATGACGACGATGACGATGATGATGACGATGATGATGACGACGATGATGACGATGACGACGACGATGATGATGATGATGACGACGATGATGACGACGACGATGATGATGACGATGATGATGACGATGACGACGATGACTATTAAATCATCACAGTCATAATTTACTCATTAAGTCTGACCAATGCAGTATCAAGAGTCAACATCATCGAATCTCTCAGATCATCCTCTTTTGTAACGAGTTGTTTTGTTGACATTGTCAGGTCACGTTGGTATCTCATCTCTTCATCATCCTCACTCACATTTTGCCAGAACAATATTCCACTAGTCAGTTTCCCTCTTCCCAAAACTATTCTTAAATCCTCCTGCACTTAATAATGGACAAAACTCTCTAAGATCCCACCATATTTTTATTCCCACATGTAACAGTGTCTTGTACAATAATTAAAAAGAAGACATTTCGAAACCTTGCCATCTACTGCTATTGATTTTTATATTACTCAAGTTTTTATTCTCCGAAACTCTGGAGTTCTGGGTTGCAATGTTTATGCATTATGTCTGAGTCCAACTGTGAAGTCTGTTGCAGTTTGAATGTGTTTTATTTATGTTCACTTCTTTTCTTGTTCGCCCCGATATCTAAACAACTGAAGTAAAATCCAAGGGTGCTAGCAGGCTTTTCTGGCGGGTCTTAAGTATCATCAGCCTACTCTGTTAAATCAATGTAACTTTGTGCACTGAGAGTGCTGTACATCATACAGATGTTTTCTATGATGATGAAATATAACAACAGCCATATTCTATTTTTGTAACATGAGAAATTTAACTGTGAAGTCTTAAATAAATGACAGCTTGGACAGAATTTTCACAGCTGCATGGTTTCTTAACTGTGC
>OMLB01049049.1:26923-41045 GCA_900302555.1 Myripristis jacobus | reverse complement strand
GCTGAAGTCTGGGAATTTCAATTGCTGCTTCACATATTCATACTGTACTCACTCTTGTGTGCAGGTTAAAGGGAGCTCCTGGGTCACTTCCTCACTCTCTGTATGACTGCAGTGAAAGGACAAGAGGGCAGTTGTTGGCCTGTGATCAGACAAGCTGGGAGCTGAGTCTATACATACAGCTGGTGATGAGCAATCCTCTGCATAACCAGTCTAACGGCTTGGCCTTTTTTATTTAGACACCATCCTATTCAACCTCCTGAACACAATGCTGCAGTAGAGGTTGACAGGAAAATATGGGTGAGATAAAAGATGGTATGTAAAGCCTTAAGAGACTGTAAACAAACTTGCATGTAAAAAGAGCTTGGCTTGAACACAACACGGCATCACAAGCACACGGCACTTGACCCAGGTAGTGGAGCATATAAAACAAATTATATCCATACAGTTTTATCTATCAAAAATAGCAATGAACCACAGTTAGGCCACTGCTAGGCATTGCCCTTCTATTAAATACTGGACATTTGTTTGTCAAGGTCAAGCACCACATGGCAGCTACATAAAAACAATTTGTAGAATCTGAAATGACATTTTATGTCATATTATTCAAAACCTTAATGTAACCCCTAGCCATTCTATAGATGGGAGTGTCTTCAGTAGCCGCTAATTATAAAATGAATTATTTGTTTCAATGGGGAATTTTACTGCCACATGGTCTAAATGCCGCTTCAGAGAATTTTTTACCATCGGTGGAAAGGCTTATCAGCTGAACCTTACAATGAACTTTAAACTGCAATGAATCAATGCTTATGAAGCTTATAAAGTTCTATACATGTATCACCTGTCTATGTCTGCTGTCGCAAACTCTGAAACTCTTTCAGGATCAGAAGATGACTGAGAAGGGCTGGGCGTGGATAAAGGGACATCTTTCACTTCATTGAGGCTCTCCAGCTGAGCATGAAACAGAACAACACAAGCAGACAGGCAAAAATAGACAGAAAACAGACTGTTAAATGAAGATTACATTAATTTATCATTAGATTTTAATGGTGATGGGAGGGTGGGGGCATTTTAATGAACTTGCTGGAAAAAAAATGAAATAGATTATTAATAACTCCACTGGAGCTCATGTGTTGTCCACAGTATGCATCATCTTCAAGTGTTAAGTTGAATTTTCCCCTAAGGGCCTAACTACACCGCAGTCTAAATCTGCACACACGCATCCAGACCTGACATGAGATGTTATTAGATTAATTGCAGAGTGTGCCCTTCAACACCTATTTCACATGTTTACTTTACGTAAGCTGTGTATGGGTTTTTTGTGAGTGTTTTTAGATTTTAATGGGATGTGACGATGCTTGAGACATTAAAGCAAAAATCAAAAGTAAAAACAAGCATTTGGATATTTTATCTAATAATCTTGACCCATAAGCTAATGATAGACAGCTAAGAGTAATCTGTGATATCACCGAATGACACTTTTCTACAAACATTTCTACTTATTACAGACACATTAAACTTGCAGGTGTCATTGTTTTTCATACCTTCCACTGGCTATACTCTTATTCATGACTCTTAGCTATGACTTCTAGATCAAAAAATTTCGACAGCATATGTTACTGTTGTGCACAAACCTCATCTGGGCTCTTCCCTTTCACTTGTTCAAGACCTGCAGCTTCTTGCCTTTCACAGTCCACAGCAAAAGGGACTTTTGTCAAAATGGAGAGGGAACAGTCACTCTGACTCTCGTCGGTCTCAGAATCTTTGGGTTTCTCTGTGAAGGAAAATGAAAAAGTTAAACCTCAGAAAAGCTGCCGGTCTTGTGGGAGAACACATGAACCCTCTTCCTAAGATGTAATTCATCTATCATGACAGAAGACATGTCTAACCTTTCTTCCCTTGCACTGACATCACCATATCCTGAACCTTCTTGTACCGCAGCAACGACTGCTTCAGTTCTTCAATCTTACGATCCTGTAGAGAGAGGGACAGAGAGAAAGTTGGTGAGGTTACTCTGCAGTCAGACTTTTGCAGTATTGAATGTGATACAAACTGAAGAAAGCAGACAAGCGCAATTTAATTTACCTTCTCTTCATTGGCTGCCATCAATGATTCAACTGCCTTCTTCATCCTCTGCACTTCCACATCTAGTGAAGAAAGAGAAAGATTACAGACAGAGAAGAGCTTTGTCCACAGTGCCAGCGTGGACTGGGAGAAATGTGGGGACTCTTGACAGACTGTAAGCCTGAACACACAGAGTACAACTGGAAGATTTAATACATATTGGAGACTGATATTTACTATATAAGCTGCATTACTACTGACTGTCACAGCAACTTCACTGTTGAATACATTTGGAGATCCTTGACACTGATTAATCTTATCCTTGTGTGAGCAGGTATTTACACTTGATGTGACATTTCACTCTGGTAGGACATTTTAACTTTTCAGAACATAAACTCTGTGAGAAAGCTGTGACCAGGGAACCTCCAGCATAGCTTTCTTGTGGATGTGTGGTCACCACTGGCATTAAAGATTTTCTCCTAAGGCTTACTACTCTTCAGCTCCAAATAGGGAAAATTAAGTTTCAAGTGTGATCTGGTACACAGAGCGAAAATACCTCTAGGGTCCAATTTTAAAAACATATATCGTACTGAAATTTGTGCACTGAATGAAAAATTAAAGTGGTCTACCCAAGTGAAAGATCACCAATGGGAGAGGCAAAGACAACGACAAATACATTATCAGACACACTGAGTGAAGACACTGCAGGTTAGCACGGCACACACTAGTTGCTGTGAGGAGGGCATGTTTAGATGAGGGTGAGGAAAGGGTGAGGAGAGATGTTCAGGGGCACAGGAGGTGATTATTGTTGGAGGACACGAGGCAGGGGGATGGGTGCACAGCCTGAGTGGTTGACAGGGATGAGCAAGATGGTCTAGGACAAACAATATCATTCATTCCTCATTTCTGCTGAAAACACAAAGCAAACATTTGCAGTTGCTCTTTCACATTGGACATTTTTAAACACACTGATAAGGGCTTTTGTTTGACTTGGTTTTGATAATTCAAACTCCTTAAAGCTGCCTGACTCTGACACAGTTTAACAGAGATGTGGCGGTCTGGTCTCCACAGACAGGTATTAGCACTCCAACAGGTTATGATGGACAAGCAAGGTTCAGATGGCTCATGCCCATACATGCATACAGGGGTTGAAGTGATCAAGTGCAATAATAAACATAAGCATAAAACCCCCCTTACGTTTCTCTTTCAGCCTCTTTCTAAGAGTTTCGTCTGGGTGAGAGACTAAACAGGACAAAGAGTTATCAAACAAAACCTGGTTGCAGTTTGTGAAGATTGTCAACATCCTGGCTTTTAGTAGGACCAACTGCTCTGGTAATTATTAGCACTCAATGAAAAATCAAAATCACTACATATAAGTGCTATATTAGCACTCAAACTTGTGATATAATGTTGAGAAAAAAATACAACAAAACCAAAAACACAATAAACCAATTTAGCTAAGGTTAAACAACTAAACAACTTAAGCACTAAGGCTAATCAGGTATAGAAACTTGTGATGTGACTCGCTGGCCATCCCACCTCTCTCTGCGGGATCAAGACTGCTAGAGGTGATGGCTTTGAAGCCCATCTCATCCTGTAGTCTCCTCATCTCTCCATCTCTGCCCTCCAGCTGCCTCCTCAGTGTGGCTAGCTCCTCCTGTCCAACACAGGACAAGAGTCAGAAACTTGAACAGCCACCACCTCCCCCACCCAACTCCCCACTACAAACAAACCACAACACAGAGATTCACAGATGCTGACGTGGCAGACAGGCACACAGGCCACACCTGCTCTGAAGGGGTTGGATGAGGTGGGTGGTAAGTGCTGAAGGTTGGTGTATCAGCAAGTACAGGCACCACTATAAAACACACAGTACACATTTAAAGGACCAGGATGGGATCAAGCATGGAAATATTATATTGTAAAAGGAATTAAAGAAAGCTGATTTGAGAGAAAATCCATGGGACAAGAGTAAAAAGGAGAGAGAAAGAAACATACAGCAAAACAGAGTGAACTCTTGCCAAAAAAGGACAAAAATAAGCCCCAAATTAAAGCATACCTGTGGTTTGAAAAATGTGAATGTATGCTTAAACTGGTGCTTTGCGGATGTAACATAAAGGAAGTGGTACTTCCAGTAGCTATACTTTGAGTTTTACCTTTTATTGTACTCCACAAGATAGTGAATTAAGTCTTCTTATTGTTTGTGAAAAGGTGACATCATTTAGCCAGTAAGGGCAAAAAGAAAACTGAGAAAAGTCCGCACACCATTTAACCATTCTTCTTAAAAATAAAAACACAGGAGGAGCCAAGGGGAGAGGCCAAAAACCAAAATCATACAGCAAGCACAGCAGTAACCCTGAGAGAAGCCAACCTTCACAGCCTGGAGTTTGTGCTCCTTCCTCTGTTTCTCATACTGCATCTGGCCCATTTTGATTTTCAGGCTAGAGAGCTTGGCCATTAGCGACTAGCAGTAGAGATATAAACCAAGGAAGAGAGAGAAAATAGAGATGTAAAAAGTGAGAGATAAAACAAGAGGGCAAGAGAGTGGGACACCCAAGACTCAAGTCAACTAATTTATGAAGCACATTTAAAACAGCCGGCACTGATCAAAGAATAGAAATAGATTTTAAGGCATGTTTTGCATGAGTTGATGCTGGGGGCGGACCTGATGGGGGAGGCTGTTCCACAGTCTGGGGCAGCAACAGCAAGCTTCACCCTAGATTGTGAAATACCCAACAGCCCCATGTTTTCTCTGACAACTCACCTTTGTGGACTTCAGTTTCTTTTCGTACTGTAGTCTTTCACTCTCCATCTCAGTCAGTCTGTACCGCAGTTCATTGATTTCAAGAATCAAGTCCTGGAAAACAACAGATTTCTTATCAAAGTGCAGAAGCAATAGCAAGCAAAACTTAAAATACAGGCAATAAAAATTGACTTTTAGCAAGTTAAATTTATCTACAAACGCTATTGAGAAACAGTCAGCGTATTCCTTCCTCTGAACAAACTTTTCCATGTTTTAAAAAAGGCGATCAGCTGCCAGCATGTACACATACTGTATATGACAACTCTCACTTTCCACAACATCAGTTCAAGCCTGACTGAGAATTTGTGCTACCCTAACCAAATTTAAGCCCTTGAATTGTTTTATGTGTGTTAATGTTTTTGGTTTAGGGGCATTTTTATCATCATATATTAGCTGACTGTATGTTACAGCATGTGACAGTTAAATGAGAATCTATTTTTAAAATCTGTAAATGCATTGTGTTTTCAGTGTTTATCACATGGAAGCAAATCTGGATTATAGTTTGTCATGTTTGGAGTGGTATGACAAACTCTAGAAAGACTGCTTTCCTTGGAGAGCAGAATTCCCAAAGCAACTGCAGAAATAAAACGAGAGGAAGCCGCTTGTAGAAAGCAGGGGATTTATGAGTTGTCAAGCGGAACATGGACAGCAGCCTGTTGTTCCAGTGGACTGGAAGAGACGGCTGCAGCGCTGTAACAATAACATGACGTGTTTGAAAGCTTTCCAAATATTCTGTGTGGTTCATCAGGGTCCACAGATCTCCCTGGCTCCAGTAAACAAGCGACTGACATCTCTTTCTGCTTTTTATTTGGAAAGCCTTTCACTGAAATGCAGAAAATTAAAGCTAGTATTTCCACTTTGTATGATTAAAACAAAGCTGATAAATAACAGTTCATTCACTTTTTCTTCTTACTACACACACATCTGCTTTGAAACAAATGATGACATGAGACTTCCCTCTCCCACACACGTGTTTGGCCTCATGAAGGAGGGATTGTTTGGTTGGTATGTGTGTCTGTAAGTGCAATGGAAATGGAGAGAGACAGAGACAAAGATGATTCCTGAACATTACTGCACATACCTCACTGTCCCTGAACCTGTCATCAAAGTCCAGTCTCTCCTTCTCCATGGAATTGAGCTTCAGCTTTAGGTTGGATACCTCAGACATCAGCTCAAGCTTCTGGGTCTCCAGGGCCGTTCTGCACAGAAGCTCCTGCAATGATAAATAAAGACGGTTACAAAAATGTTTGCATCTGTTAAGGGTGTAACAACTGAATTTTACAGTAAAAGTCATGGAGATTAGTTTCTCGATAAGCTTTTCTTTCATGTCACTCTGCTATGACCTGGCCACTTTCTCTTATGCGAGTGGCTGCAGGCTGTGCTGCATTCAAGTGATGTGGGAATTACTACTGAAAAAAGTTGACAGCTGAGTTTGAATATATGAACAGCACATTTTTTTTGGTCATTGTAATCTGTCATAATTTGGTTATATAGAAGTTTATATATTTATAGAAACAATGTCACAAAGTCCAAAGTGGTTCAATTACCGTGGTTCAATTACCATCCTTTACAAGGACTTGGGATTCAGTTTTGCTCAAGGGCACTTCAGTAACACAGATGCTGGCTATCACAGTGGCTTGAACCCTGTTCCTCTGTTTGAAAGGCAGTTTCCCTACTCATTATACCACCCTGATCTAAAATACATGCATCTAATACATCTAATTTGCAGTTGTATATAATATTTGACATAGGATATAAAATAAACGATTCCCAGATTTTAGTGCTGGGTAGCTCTTGATCTTGGACAGAAGTTTGCCCGGAGATCTATCACAGATGGACCACACACACACCTGCTGCAGCATCTCTTCAGTGGCATTGAGTTTCTCCCTGTGCTCGTCCAAGCACATGTCCAGGTCCCTGATCTTCTCTCCCTGAGCCTCCACCTGGTCTGTCAGGACACTCACCTGTATGGGACCAAAAATTCAACATCATCCATTTGTTTTATCTATTGTGCATTTAAACAATTGATTAGGTCTGTTACCATAGCACTGATAAATCAACAACTAGCTAAAGTTCACTGCACTCAGAGTTAGGCTACCTGAAGCACCAGAGACTCCTTGTCACTCTCTAGTCGGGAAAGCCTTTCCTGGTAGTGGTCACCCCCGCCCAGAGAGATGTGTCCGTTGGACTACAGGGACAGGAAAATATGAATTAGACAAGGAAGCATAAAAGGAAGAGATTTCAGACCTTTTCAATTAGAAAACACTGACAAGTAATGCAGCATGAATGTGTATTATCACCAAAGGAGGCACATTTAACTTAACAATGACATTTGCTGATCTTCCAGAAACCCCAGTCAGGATTATGAATGTTCCAGTGCCTGATAATGATCTCACATGAAAGGCTTCACATGACAGTGTGACTGACTAAACTGCTTTGTCCTCCATCAGCAAAACCTTACATGGCTGAGAGGAGGCCCGCTTTCACAAGGCTGTGCACAGAGTGAGATTCGGCATTACACAAAAACTCTGGCATTTGCCTGGCATGCAGCCCAACGCTCTTCCAGACACCACGCTGGTTCCCAAGATATCTGTGTGTCTCTTGTAGTGCACTGGCTGTGACTCTGACAGCATCGGCATTTCATCTCTCATTCCCAAGGAACTCAGCAGAAGATGACAGTTATGTTTTTCCTTCACAAAACAAAACAGTTGCCTGCTTGCTTGCAGGACTGGTTGGCAAAGAACTTGCGCATTCAAAGAGATTCAATGCAGCACAGAGTGAGCCAAAAAGAGAGGAACACTACATGTGCACTCAGAGCATATTCTCTACAAACACCACAGAGATACCTACTTCTCAACCCCCTCTTGCCTGCGTACATGAATGAAATGCAGCCCAATATTGGGAATATTTCTTTTTTCACCAGTAAATAAAGAGGGAGGTGGATATGATTATCCCAGAGCTGCAGACTGAAACAAAGAGACAAAAAAAAAAAAAAAAAATCAAACTCCAAGCCCTTGAGAAGAGCTAGATCTCATCAGCACATGCACTTTGACAGGATGTTTCTGAAAGGTGTGGCTGTTTTAATGACAATAGGAATCAAGTTTAATTTGTGGTGCCAAAACAAGCAAGAATCCCCTGTGTGGATCCCACCCCCCACTATGGATAAATATGAAATTCCTAAATCACTAAGCAACACTGTGAGCCCTGTATTAACACATTATATATCTAGACAAAAACAGCAGTAATGTGACATTATCGGTGGAACTCTGTCTGTCTCAAAGCTGAAATATTATGCAGACAGACCAATAAAGTAGAAATCCATACAAAAAAACAAAAAATAAAAAAATACAAACAAACACATTGTCCCTGATCTACACTACGCCATCTGCAACTGATAAAATCTCTATACATTCACCAGATCTTAAAGATTATTTTCTAATTTAATAGACAGTCAGAGTGGAGAAAGACAGGCAAGACAGGGCAGAGAGAGGGGATGGCATGCAGCAAAGGCCCGGGGCCTCCTTCGAACCCAGGCCACTGCAGCTTAGCCTTAGCCTCTCTACCCAGTGAGCCACTGAGGCACCCCCTTTCACCAGATCTGTTCAGTGTGACTTGCACTGCATCATCTTACTCTTCATGTCCCAGCATCTCATGCTGTAGGTGCATGTGTCTTACCAAATGTCCCTGGAGCCACTCGACCAGGCTATCAGCGGTGGAGTCTGGGATCTGGCAGCGTAGACCCTCCCTTTCCTCTGTGTCCATCAGCTCCAGGACACTTCTCAGGTCTTCCAGGAGGTGCAGTGCCCGTAGGCTGCCCATGAAGGGAGAGGTGGGGGACTGGCAGTCAAACAACCCATTGGAGTAATCCAGAGCCTTGGAGCCTGAGTGGGGTCAGGAAAAACACAAATACGTTTTTTTTCATAGTTTTATTTATTAGCTTTAATTATTTAGCTTTCCAAAGCTAATGCATTTTATACAAATGTTAGCCCCACACAAGGTTGAGCAGAAACAGCGTTTGACTTTATAACCACATATAATGTAAACCAAACAATGTAAGCCATAATCTTAATTTTAATCAAGAATTACATCTATTGCTAACAATATTGTATCTACTATCTGATCAAACCGTAACCACAAGTACAACTGAAAAAAGTTTCCCATCACTCCCCAATTGTCTAGAATCAACCATAAACATAAAGATGGTGGTCACATTTTTCACATTTGAGGCACTGCCCAGCATTCCTGAACTTCCTTAAAAAAAAGTTTATGTTGACATCTGATCACCCTACACTGTGGTATAGGAGGAGTCTACCAGCTTTAAGTCTGTGGCCCACTGATACACAAGAAAACAGAGGAATTATACAAATTTAACAATGGCACAACATGCTCCAAAAGATTCAGCTTGGCCTCAAGCCACAGAGCCAAATGAGGACAGAATAAATGCTAAAGCGTCTCTAACAAACATGGACCTCCGGACATGATATGATGTGCTGCCTAACTAAAATGTCAGGTCTATTAAAAACCATTATAAGACACCAGAGTTAATCCAATGTTGCCAAATAAACCAGAAAATTCATAAAGTCATATATCAATGACCTTGTTGCTTCATGTTTCAACAAAATCTTACCTTATTTGGCCTCTACAAACATCATCATGATGACAGGAAATCAATAAATCAGTCCTTAAAGGCTGTAAGAGAGGATAAGGTACAGTGTTGATGCTGAAGAGTTTAAAATGGTTTTACCTGCTATAATACCATCCATCTGCTCAAGGGCAGCTGCCAACATGTCACTGGCATCGGACATCATCTTCAGTCACTGCAAACCTGGAAAGAGACAATAACAACAACAAATAAAACAAAAATCCTTAAAAATTATGTAACCAAACCTATTTTAGTCATTTTGTAAGTAGTAGACAAAATAATATGGGCTATTTTCCTGAAAAACAGCAAAACAAAGAAATTCATAGAGCCCTTCATAAACAGAAACACTGAAAGGTTAGGCTTTTTCCAAACGAGGGGCAAGCTAACAGCACCAGAACACAGTCATGACCTGACCTGCCTGATACAGTGATGATGTCTGATCACCGATGTGCAAAACAGGTCAGGGCAATCTTAACACCAATGAGAGTCAGGGCTGTTTTTTTTGCATTGCTCTATGAAAGTAATGTGTGCAACAAAGATGCAGTGATGTGTCAGGATTAAAATTCATGGAGTGAAACACCAGGCATTTCTAGAAAGGTCACTATGGTTTGCTTGTGTCTCATAGGTCTCATATGTCTCACTGACTAAACTTGTAACCAGGAAATAATAAAAAAGGAATCCACAATACATCCACGATTGTTGTGACTTCCAACCTGGCAGTTCTGCAGACTGATAATGAAAGTTTAGACTACTGAACGGTACATCACTGTGGTTTGTCTGTGTGTGATATGTGGATATGTGGAATGTAAGAAGTGTGCGCTTCCTTCCTTAAGACAGAAGAGCCCAGTACAATATTGTGCAGCCCTCCACACATAAATTAGCAGTAGCGTTGGTGTTGAACTTGTCATTACAAACCCCCACCCAAGGATCAGAGCAATGCTGCTCTACCTCTTCACAAACCCTTTGTGCCTAAAAAGGAACAATACCTGGTCAAACATGTTTACTTTTTTGTGTTTTCACTGTGTGATTGTGATAACTGCAGGCCATGCAATGTAAAAAGTATAACAGCTACAGGCACTCATCATCAGCAGGCATCTTTGGAATCAAATGCAACAGTCTGTGAATGCAGTTGAAATATAATTTGATCAAAATGAAGGAAAAAAAGATATAAACTATGTTAGCCACAGAGTTGTTGTTAGACATTGTCACATTAAAATGCAGCTATGATCTTAACAGAATTACTGAATAAGAATGGTTTGAATGCTCTGTGCTGCAGCATTCGTTTGTGTCCTCTGTCTGACTTTGATCAATGAACAATACATTTTAGACTATCAATTAGGCCATTTACCTAAAACACTGCCACAGTGAGCGAGCTACCAAACAAACACAGCACACTCTGTTCCGAGGGCAGTGAAGATCCATTTTAGCAGCCCGTCTTTGGATATCTGCCCAAATGGCACAGCAGTCCCTTTCTCTTAAGAATCTTTAATGAAAAGGCCATGTTGTACATTCACACACATGCACAAACATGTATGCACATGCAAAAACATGCATGAACATGTGCGCACTAAGACACAAGCCTTCCTTTAATCAGCTGCCTCACATCCTGGGAGTGCCCAGCACAGGGATGCAGCACAGTTTTCAAACTTTATGGAAACCACCCACAGACCCAACATCGTTATTTCAGCATTCCTGCGGTCAGATTTTCCATTATTTGGAAACTGAGCATGCATTAAAACATGAGGATTTTCACAGTTCACAGTAGATTGAGACAAGATGAGAAGATGGCCATGCTATCAGTCGATTACACAGCACACAGCAAAGTGGTTTCAACCATTAAATTCTGACAGTGAGTGAAAATGATCCTCTCAGGCCATCTATTTGCTTTTTAGTCCTGAATAGGAAGGATACTTTGAAAAAGGCTACTAACCATATTTTAGTAACAATAGCAACAGCTGACATCAACCCATAATGAAAAAATAACAGACAGTGTCTGAATCATGATGACGGTTTGCAAAGGGTCCTTTTCACAAATCTGATTGAGCCCATCCCTCAGACCAGCAAGTCAAATATGGCTAAGGTTAACACATGGCACTCAGCAAACACACTTCAAACACATGAGGCTCAGACCAGATGTGCTGCTCAGAAACCTGCAGACTACTTGTCAAATCAAGAAATCCATGTCTGAACTCTCCCAACTGCCCATAACATACATCCAAGATCAAATGGTCACCGCAGCACTGTTGCATGCCCAGGGTACAGAAAGATCTCAGTACAAAGCACGCCTAATTACAGACAAGTGCAGTCTCTCCTCATGTCCTGGAATGCCTCCATGGTGTGTTATCAGTCACATGGATGTTAGTCCGGCCTAGAAAGGCTGAATTCGCCTGCGCTGTGGTAAACGTTAGTGATGACAAACAGCTCTGTCAAGCCTTCACCAAAGACTGTGAAGTTTGTATTTTCATTCTGTGTTAGCTTAAAAGAATAACACGAAGGATAGCATCTGCACCTGCATAGGCCTTTGTGTGTATATTAAATCTGTGCAGCTTGCTATCCGAGACATCTCATATATTCCAAAAACTAACCATCACACTCACAAACAAAGTCTCACTGTCTCCCATTCTATAAGCACCATTTACAGCAACCATAAGACATACAGAGAGGGCTATTGTTCATGCTGGCAGGGTATTTCTGTTGAGAAGCATGAGAAGAGAAGGGTGGAGAGGAAAAAAAATGTGCTGCCACGCTACAGCACACATGGCATTTGCAGCAACACCTGCTTGCATACTCTTTTCAGAACCGCGGCGCCCCAAAACAAAACAAGACTCAAAACCTCATTGAAAAAACAATCCTGCCCTTTGGAGAAAACAGCCATATAATTCACAGAGACATACAGAGAGTAATGAATACAAGGGGGAGAGTAAAGCTTGCTAATGGCTTTTCAAATCCATCAGCTCTGGCCCTTTCAGGCAGGGAGAACATCAGAGCCCATCCTCACAGGACAATCTTTTATAGCTGAAGTAAACCTGGTATGTCTAAAAATAAAATAAATAAATAAAATAATCATAATAATAATAAAAACTCTCGCCCCTCCTTGCTCCTTGAATGACCAGTAGGCACTCTTCTGTGGTACACTTAGGGAAAAAAGAGAGAGAGAGGCCTCAGGGCCACTTGTCTCTGAGGAAAAGAAGTGTTTATATCATCCACCATGTATTGGGCAGATTCTTAGAGCTAGGAGCCCATGTAGGGACGAGCTGCACTGGCAATAAAAAGGCCCTGAGAGTGAGGAATTTACACCCAAGGCATAAATCACAATGCAGTTTCAGTTGTTTACCTTACTGTGTTCTTAGTATTTACGCAGGCAACACTAACACAAATGCAGCTCTGAATCAATAAGAATTTCTATGAACACCAGGGGACAGATCCAAGTCTCACCACATAATAACACTTTCCATATTTTGAGTAATCCGTGTGATGACTCAGTCTTTACCTTCATGCTCCATTTCTGAGAAAGAAAAGCCAGCCCGGTTGACCCATCTAAATCTGGCTTTCATACCTCATCCTGTCTTTCCTCACACAAGGAGTCTCCTACTTTGTACTGAGATGACAAAGCGATGCAAGCAACCTCTCATTTGTTTGTTTGTTTGTTTTGTTGACTGTAGGCAAACTGCTTGTCTGTGTACCATGAATGCTTTAAAACAACATATTATGAGCACTCTTCTCTATGTATTTGCTGTATTTTCATCTTGTAGCAAGATTAATGCTATTGTCTCCGAGTTTGAGGATGCAAGGCATGAAGCAGTGCAGTTCGCAGGCTACGTCACCCCTGATCCACTGGAAACAGACACAGTCGGGGCATTCAAGACGCGCTGCTCTGAAATAACCTGCAGCTATTTCCAACCTGGGTGAGCAGGGGCAGAATATATAATAACTAATTTTATACCACCCAACAGCTAGGCCTAAATGAAAAGGAGACATAGGTACAGGGGCAGAAGGAGGCCTTTTCTCTGTCAACAAACAGACTTTATTTACGGTAAAAAGCCAAAATCCACGAGGCATCTGATGGGTAACGGGTGCTGCACTGACAAAACAGTGAACAAAGTGACTGAAACAAAAGGGGGAAATTACATTTTTGACATTACAGAGATTGATTCAACGTGATAAAATCTTCAAGAATTCTTCCAGTCAGCACACCAGCAAAAGATCACAGCAGCAATCCATTAATGTTGGAAAGCAGCACACATTCTTTTCATATTACTCACGACTGCAGTGCCAATGTCTTCACTTGGCTAAATTAACGGCCTTTGACATGTTAAACAATATAGTGAATATTTGATAAATACCTAAAAAAAGATTACAGAGGGCTTTACAGATGCCAATCTTGAGTTTGTGTGGACAAGATTACTCAGGCATTCCTTTGTATCATTAAAAAAATATTTTAAAAAAGCAGTTCACAGCTGCAACAACTGTGCAAATAAGACTCACTTGTCCAGCATTCAGCCTTGCTTACATGTTTCTGCAAGAGCAGAGCCAGGGACAAGTTCTGACACGAGGAGCCCAAGGGTTTTCCCTCAAAATTAGGATCATAATTGACATTTTGGGGAAAACCCAAATCC
>OMLB01049049.1:13330-23629 GCA_900302555.1 Myripristis jacobus | reverse complement strand
ATAATAAAGCTCTTTCCATTGTAGAACATTGATTTTGCACTTAACAAAAACAGGTCCTATTTAGTAAGCCAAAATACTTTTTGTGCCCATATTTATTTATAAGATGCGCCATGTCTTGTAAACTATTTTATTGCAAGGAGGACACTCTTTTCAATTTTATGGCACTGAGCCACCTTGAGCTTAGTTTTTGTCCAATGTTCATATTTATCTAATGATGGGAAATGGTTCTTTAGGCTTGGACTATGGCAGAACCCCTAGTGGTGCTATTTACAATCTCTTTACAAAAGTTCTTCATAGCACCCTATTCAGTGGTTCTCTATAGTAGTACCAAGAACCGCTCTGGGTTTTTCATCATGATTTTCCTTTTTTCTCTGAACAAACCAGAACATTCTTAGGTTCATTATAGTTGTATATAAAACCTCTACACTAAGCCTATGTATATGGAATAATAGAGTGTTTGTAAACACAGCCATGACTTAAAATACAGTAAAGAGGTCACTGCACCATGCTTTAATGCCTCCTCACCGTTATTGTCTTTGTCCAGTCTCACAAATATCCTGTTGGTACATTCCTCAGCTGTAAGTGGGTTGACTTTGGTTAAAGCAGCCGCCACACTCATCTTGTAAACAGCCTGGAAAAAAAAGAACTGAAAATGTAATGTCTCCTCCCGTCTCCTGATTAAATTGTACCCTCATGCCTGTGGCTGAGTGGGAGGGCTTGTGCTCTCACAATGTCAGAGTACATGTGCAGGTGAGTAGTTCAGTGTACATTACTGTCATTAATACCACTTACACTCACCGCCTTAAGTGGTTTAGAGGTGTAGGCCCTATTCTGACTTTGCTTGAGAAGTTTAGGACGGTGTGTACGGTGTGTATGGACACACCCACCTGCATGATGTCCAGCATCTCCTCCCGCGTGATGGCTCCATCTTTGTCTTTGTCATAGAGCTTGAATGACCAGCGCAGCTTCTCCACAGGCGAACCCTCAATGAGCATGCTGATGGCCATGACGTACTCCCTGAAGTCAACCACCCCATCCTGCAGCAAAGCACCCTTATTAACACTAGCTTTGTTTGTTTGTTGTATAATTATGATTATTATTTTGCTGCTGGCTGCCACATACTTTGTCTACATACCCCGTTATTGTCCAGTGTGCGAAATATCTGTTCCGCGTACTCAGATGACTCTTTGCCCACAGTTCCTTTGCAGAAATGCCTTCTGAACTCATGTAGGGTTATCAGCCCACTTGGACATTCATTGATAAATTTTCTATCACAAAACGGATGACAGAGGGTTAAAAAAATAACCATGGATTCCTACAACAGCCCCTACCTTTTCAATGGTTTCAACAGAAAAACACACCACGCAGCTGTTTGGATGAAGCATCAAATCTGTAGTAGGTGAAAACATGTTCAATAGCCTGAAGAGGATTGAGGTCAACCTGCCCCTGACTTGAAGAGATTAAAGGCACATCAGTGCGAGGATAATTAGGCCAAATAATCACTAGCCACTTTACTACAGTATGGCAAAGCTAAGCTGATCTGTGGCATTTAATCATGAAAATAAAGTAGCCCTACAAACAATACTCTTCAGTCTGAAATTTGTGCTCACAGAACAAAACATATCTGGGTAAAGAGGCAAACGAGGTATTTAATCAAAAGAGAGGGACAGCTCATATCCTAATTGTAAATTTCTTGTTAGCTCCCTCTGCAACATGAAGAAATATGTTGTTTAAAGCTCATGTCAAACTCTCAAACTCTCGTCAAGATATTTTTCACAGCTCAAACAGTTGTTAAATGGGAATTCTTGCTCATTCAATTAACAATTTCAGCCTAAAAGAGAATGCTCCTCTCCACTTTAAACAGGCTTCTATCTTTTACCTGTACACACATATGGAAATCAGTGGCATGGAATCACTTTGATAAAAGCTCCTCTGATAAAACTGCTGTAGTCAAAATGAAATCTTACCTAAACCACTCATACAGCTCTGTGACGTAGGACTCTCCTCTCCTACAGGGCAGAGTGGCAGCTTGTCCCATTCTGTAGATGACATCGGCTCTACATTCACCACTGGCTTTATATACACAGAAATCCCAGCTTATGCTCTGCCTTCTTAGTTGCACTAACCAATGCCTTGTCACATTTGACAAATTAGTCAAACCTAATCGCCTCAAGGGAAACAAAAAGGTGGGATACAAGCGGGTGCAGTTTAATGCAAATGTAATTATTCAAAAAGCAGGTTACGGCGTCTAAACCCGCTTAATCGAAAACAAAAGACGACGGATTGAAAAAGGTCAAGGTGGAAAATTCAGTCAACTTGAAAGTGAGGTTCAGCCTGATTGTACTGCATGCTGATTTGGCTGGTCTCACAATGCTCATGTATTCATGTAAATCATCTACCTACACATGTTTGCAAATATGCCCCAAAATTCCTGCTGGGATGTCAGTAAACTAATATTTATTAAGAACCTTTTTTTTTTTTTTTTTTTACATGGCAGCCTGGACAGATTCTTTGCCATGACCCAGACTTGTTGATAGTAGCAGCAATAATGCCATACACAAGTAAGTGCTTCATTTTTAGCCCCAAAGACAAATAAGGATGAATTCATAAAGCGGCAGAGAGCGGTACAATGGAGGCTTTAGACAACATGTCTATCAATTACAAGCTCCCAACTGCCCAATATGAGCCCAATGTTAGAACCTTCGTTGTGCGCAGTGACTGTTGGATGAGTAATGTTACTCCTTAATGCACACACACATGCCAGTCTGTCTCATAAGGCAAACACCTGAAGTCCAATGATGTCCAATGTCCAATGAAAAAGTAGAAAAACTAACAAACACTAAATGATACAAAAAGCTGCATGCAATGTAACAACAAAGCAGGACATAAGAACAAAAAACTCTTTCCTATCTTAACCAAAAAAACAAAACAAAAAATCTACTCTAGCTTAATTGTTCCATTTGAAATGGGGACAGAAGCAACAGCTCACAGCCACCACAGGGTAAGTGGTAGTGTCAGCAGTCTTGCAATCATGGGGAGTTCACAAATATAGTGCAGTGATTTACAGAGGAAAATAAAATAAAATAAATTGTACTTTTTGCCTTTAAAATGATAACTGTGACTATGGCACAATTTCATAGCTATTTCTGATTGTTTGCATTTGAGGCCCCTTTGCCTGTTTCATCTGTGAACAGGCCTCTGATTGGCTCACGATGTGTGCAGCATGACATGGAGCATCAATTTAAACCTCAGATTGATCAAACGATACATTTAATAATTGCAGAAATACCCCTCCATTCAATCAAATCTGTTGAGAGGCCAGACAGGAGGAGAGGTGGCTATGTTTCCAAAAGCACACAGGTAGTATGTGTTGTTTGTCCGTGCAGAAATGTCCCAAGGCACTTCAGACACAGGCAGCCGGGTCCTTGTGAGTTTGGCTCCTCCACCCAGTGGGTCCTCATTATTCAAGCACAAGAGACAAAACGACAGTGTTCTTCATGATTTACAACACAGTTTTCCTATCTTTAAAACCAAGTCCTTATCCGAAAACCCTTAACAGGCCTCATGAGACGACTATAAATAGTGGCCCAACATACCACCAATACAGTGAGCTCCATACATATTTGAGCAGTAACAGAAGTTCCTATTTTTTTGGGGCTCTGAACCCTCATCAGGTTGGGTGTCAAATAATGAGTGAGGAAAAAAATTAAAGACCGCTTAAATCTCAAGATATAAACCATTGATCATATTTTGTAGTGGCCTTAATATTAGCACAAGTTGACAAAAACATTAGTAATTTTGGTATGTTGTGAACATACACCAACTTGTCAAGATCTAATAACTGTTTTATGCCAGTAATACAACGATTTAGTTTTGTCCCTACGAGAATTTACCAGTAGACTATATAAAATAAAGTAAATAAAATATGGTATAATAAAAGGTGTATAGTGGTATCAGGTATCAAATATGCCTCAAATAACTTTGTGGCAAATAGAGAGCATGAATATAGACTGGATTTTAGCTGTTATTCCTTCTAATTTAATAATTGAACTCAATTCCTGGTTGGATGGAGTACAAACATCATTAGTGTATTATTTGGCATCAGCAAGGCTTAAAAATAGGCAACCAAAAATACATACATTTGTCACTGCCCAACGTTTTGAAGCTCACTGTATGACAACAACTTGACATTTGAAAACTTTGGTAATTCAGAGTTTTACCATACATCAGAATGCCCACTGGTAGTCACATGATTCTCAACAGTGTATCAGGAGCCCTTCACTGAGAGGCTACAGAGTCCCCAGGATCCAAGTCATCCCACACAAACTAACACGTCACAGATCATACTGTATAATGGCTATTTGTTTTTAGGTTGTAACCAAAATTGTGCAACTGCAAGCATGGGCAATGCAAAATATTCTAAATGAGGTAAATTGTCTATATGGGATCCACATAGCTCAATGGCTCATTCAAATTCTCACCAATTGCTTCATATCACCATTCCCTGCAACATGCGGACAGCTGGCAGTATATTCATTTCTACATACGTTCTGGAGCAAGTTTCTTGTGTCATGCATGATATAAGAGTGACAAACACGCCGAGAGGGGAAAGAAAATACCGTAAGATTGAGTAGTTCTGGAATGTTAGCGCTGCATAGCTTAATCCCTTCATGTATGCATGACAATCCAGAGTGTTTCTGACAAGCACATGAACCTGGATGGGTTTTTTGACAGACTGCCAGTGCATAACAGTACATGGAAAAACAATAATTCCGACAACAAACAAAAACTTAAGCTATGGCTTACCTGTAAAAGATTATAAAGCTGAAAATAAGTGTAAAAACACAGATGAACAATTTACTCTGACAATACCAGTCCCATTAGTCCAAATACCAATGTACAGTATGTAAGGAAGTATGCAAGAGCTTAAACTGGAGGACAAAATACTACATGCTACACTTGGTAGGAAATGTGTTAATGAATGCTTATAAGGGGTGGTTCTGTTTCTATTACTCCCTGAGTAATCACCTTCACCGTTCTTAGATTCAGAGATCAAACTAAAACATCACAGATGTGAAGTGGGTTCACTGTTAGGCCTCTGGTACCAAACCCACCTCAGCCTTTAAAGTGCTATTTCACTTTGGATGAGTATTTACAATTTTCAGCGCTCACACATCCACAGGAACTCATGAATGGTCAACCACCAAAACTAGCTGCTCTTTTGACTCTTGTTAGAAATCTTGTTAAAAAACATAATTCCAATACATTTACAAATTCGGTGTCAGATAGTGTTTCATGCTGTGTACTGAATGTAACCTCAATGTGTGTCTCCAACATTTAGAGCTAGGCAAGAAAAAAAAATCCAGGGCAGCTAATGCTGGATGTTGACTGCAACTAAATTTCTAAGACGTGTGCAATCTGAAAAATGAAAATATTCTACAAAGTGAAGTATCCCTTTAAGACGGGCACGCCCCGAAGACATGGTGTTTGGAACCATACCAAATGTACACATGTACAGTATGTTCAAGTTGTGTGTACCAGAGAGGTTGTTGTTGGACTGTTAGTATGACAAATGTTCAGATACTGACAGAAGTTAGAGAAAATCTCTGAGTGGCACACCGTTAAGTGACTCTCAAAGTTAGAGGTTATGGAAGTGTGGTCTGTTGTGTTACACTGGCTACCTACAGTCTTGATCCTGAGCGGTCACAGAGATGGGCCAGGTTGTCTGTCTCCTGCCTTGGTGTCATCCTCTTACTTAACTTTAGCATTCCTAATCAACTTAATTTTTTTTCTCATAAAAAGAGAACTGATTCAGTGCGATTTTTTGCTCATCACTCCCATCCTTTGTTCAAGTGTAGATAGAGGAGGGAAATACAAACAGTAGTCCCGAGCCATTGTAAAGTCATTTGTTTTCAGGGGTTCAAATGTTTGGCAGGGGCAAACAAAGGCTGCACACATTCAGGTGCAACGCTGAGGCCTCTTCAGAGACACAGAAGATGCCAGCAGACGTGAGGAAAGCAGTGAAGAACAGTGTTTCAGGACAGGCAGACAGCTGTAAGGCTTTAGAGGCACATCCTCTGATGGAAAGTGGGAGAGCAGATGTCCCTTATTGTCATGGATCCCGCTACCTGTTAAGAGCAGCCACCTGAAGATTACACAGCTTATGTGGAAAAAGGTAACTAATAAATAAAAGAAAAAAAAACAGTCTTAAAAAAACAAGAACGCTGCATCTTGGAGTAACCACTCAAGCAGTTCTTTCCATCAACGAACTGACAGCCCAAGGTTTTGCCACAGAGTCACACCGTATGAAAAGTGTCTACAAAGACCAGTGGATCTCCTCAAAGTCCACAGCCTCGCCCAGGTTTGTGTCCGTCTCCAGGAGGCTCATGATCACTGCCATGGCTGCCTCATCGTTGCTAAGACTACTGAGGCCCGGTCCCACCACGCTTTCCAAATCCAGCTGGGGGTTGTCCCCTGAGGAAAGAGTGAGGTTGATAGTTGAAAACTAAAGTACAGGACCACACATAATGCATATAAAATTTAGTGTTCATCTGTTTTTCAAAACGGAGCCACAATCACAGGTACGAGGCTAAATCTTGAAGTAATGTTCTTTAGCGGCACAAATTTAAAATAAACTTATTAACAGGATCAGAATACCCATGAGTGTTTCTCCTCCGGAGAACGGAGCTCCCTGGGGCTCATCTTCTGAGCTAGACTTTCCTGGTACTTCCATATCTGTTGTCTCTCCATTTGGCACCTGGAGACCCCAAAAGCCAGCAAATTAATATCTGAGACAGAGAGGCAGATGTGCCTACAGACATCTGCATATATACTTACATTGCTGCTGGCTTGATTGTGAGCCTGTGGAGACTTATCCTGCAGCAGACTGAACGGACTGACATTACCACTGGAAGGTGATGAGTTCATCCTGCAGCAAAAACACACACCAAACTGACAATGTTGGTCTAACTCAAACAAAAACACAACTGCAACAAGTAAACTTTTGGCAACTTTGACTAAATTATTCTGCCCATAACAGAGCACAAAAGTCAAGCTAAAATATCAGTTGTAAAAAACTTGTAGCCAGCATATGGGAACAATTTGCTATTCACCCACAGTTCAGCAGTGTAGATGGCAACAACCTACACAGATCATTAATACTGTAATAAACAGCGAAACGTTTCAGACAACAGCGCATGCTCTGTTGTTGTGGCATCAAACCTGTTGTAGTCCAGCAGCTCATTGGCAATCTGGGTCCCTATGCTTCCAGCATAAATCATGGTACCAGGGGTGCTGGGGATTCCTGGGATAGCTGCAAGGGACTTCTTGCCATCTTCTAGAAGAAAAATATGTATGAACTACAGGAAAAGAAAACCTGTATATTCTAGCATTACATTTCTACATCAGCATGAAAATTGCATTTGTAAGAAAAAGATTCATCAGAGAGATAATTGAGATGACATCTTCCACTTCAACCAACCCTCAGAAGTCTTGGAATTGCTTGGCTGGTCCGACTTGCTTCCTGACCGACTTGTTCGACTGTGGTCATGCCTTGTCATGGGATGTGAAAAACAGACTGTGATGAGTTGATTAATCCATATTCATGTCACAACAGTTGTATGACAGTTTGCATGGGTACAAAGATCAGAGAATGAGTCATGAAGCTTGTACTCACGATATGACTGTATTAGTTGACACGATGTATTCTACTTCTTTGGTCCAGGGATTTACAAAACTAAACCACTGACTTTGTAGAGTGACAAAAGAGCCATATTTCGTTTTGAACTTATAGCAATTTGTCTCTATTTTTTCTTTACTCCGCAGCACTGTGGGGGAGAAAAAAGTCAATTTAAGAGGACTGAACAGCGGAAAACAAGCATTTCATTCTGTGCTATAGAGCAATCTATCTTGGGAGTGATTATAGCAAGGCTATCATTATCATTTGCTTAAGGCTTAAAACACAGGCAGCAGAGGACCAGTAGAGGAAATTAAATAAAAATTGGGAAAACCATCAGGGCTTTCTGGGACAAAAATATAACATGTGGAAGCTGCACAATGCAAAGCAGTGACCTACTTAAATAAACTGAACCATATCAACATGGACTCATTGTTTTTTAAAATTGAGGTCAGTGATTCATTTGTAGATCACCACCACAACTGAAAACCAAAATCTGCTCTTTACTGCTCTATATGATAAAAAGATTTTAGTACCATCTTGGGAGAAAAAAAATCACTGATAGTGAATCATAAAAGATAAGTCAAACAAAGACAAATGGATGTCATTTACCTTTTCGGTGTCTATCAGCTAAATGTGGTAAGTCATCTTGGTGGAAGTACTCATAGCATGACGTCCCGAGCAGCTCCTGGGGCACATAACCGAGAATGGTCGTCGCTCTGTGGAGAAAAGGAGGAGCTTGATGTTAAGAGAACAAGCTATGCCAAAATATGGTTGTTTTTCTTGGCTTTTCTTTGCATGCACTTTTGTTTTGCTTCCTTGTGTTTTATTTTGTGCATTCTGCGTTACACGAGTTTGTTCTGTGACTGATTGTTGATAAGTAACATCTATGAGGGCTCATTCTTTGAAAAAACAGAATAAAAGGGAATGCAGCAGTACAGTGTGTTTGTGTGTTTTTTTTCTAGTTCCCTTGGATGCTAATTCACCCAGCACCACACTTGGTGCAAGATTTTCATGACGGATCTGACTATTCATGAGAGCCATTATTCACAGTCTGCACTGCACTGCATACTATTTACTAAAACTAACAATGGTGTTACACAAGATTATTTTCCAACAGTTCCAAAATCCTGTAGCCCTAAAAAACAAATGCATTTCAGGATTAAAGGGGGAAAATCAACCACAAACTTAGCATTCTTGACAAAACTCGCATCCAAATGATGCATGATGTATAACAGCAAACAAAGATGCACGCTTTGTGTGGGTGTGCTGCCTTCTTAGTAAACTGTAAGTTAGCCGGCTCTCTGATAAGGATGGGGCCATGCTGACCTTGATTTAATACACCATGAATAAAATGCATTAGTTTTGATAATGACCACAAGCAGCACCCTGAATCACAAGAGGATTGCTACCTTTGATCAACAAAGGTGAATTTGCCATCCATGGCGTAGCGGGTGATGAACTCTGTGGGTTTAACCCGCACCTCTCCATTAACCTGGGGAGATGTGTGGGAGTGGACGCGCCCCACTGCCACCAGGCAGCTGAAATGAGAGCTGTCTTTGTCTGTATCTGCCTCGCCCTCCGCTCCCAATTGACTTGTGGGCCAGCTGCGCATGTAGCCTGTACAGTGGACTGTACAGTATTTCTGGGACTCTGCAGACACAGACACACACCAAACATACATATACCATATGCACAATAAGATTTCATATACAACTGTAGCATAAAATAACAAGCAATAAGAAAAAATAATAAATAAGAAAATAAAATGGGTTCTTTTCATAACTATTTCCTGTAATCAGTGACATACCTTATAATTAGCTACAGCAAAGAAAATCAAACTTGTATGCTCATTGATCTGCTAATTAAAACGCCAGATTATTTCCTTCCCTACCTTTCTTTTTGGAGGTGCTGGCCTGGAATTCCTTCTCTTCCACTTTGACAGAAATCTTATTATACTTCATACGGCAGAAAAAAGAGCGCCGTGCACCTGAACATAGCCGCGCTGCACCGAGTGGGAGGTCAGCCTGGACCTGCAGACCAGCTGGAAACAACAAACAAGTCTTAAACGTGCACTCCCACACACAAAAGCACATCATAAAAATGAATACTTTACTTTTAGCATCTATTAGCCGTTCACGAGGGTAGGGTTCAGAGGCTGATAGCTGCTCCATCACTTTGCCCATGTCCTTAGGGTGTATGTAATCAAACAGACTCTGTCCAATCAGCTCTGCCTGTAGGGAGAACAAACAACTTACAGAAACACTCCCAAACTAATAAAGTCCTCTTACTGATTTAAAAAAAAGAAAAAAAGAAAAAAAAAAAGTTTACTGAAAATGAAGCATTTCCTGCTGATGAACTATAAATGTAACATTGCGAATTGGTCGCCAGCCCTGGAAAACACCAGACACACACTGAACATGTAGCCGGATTAACATGTTCAAATTGAAGACCAGGAATGTTTTTCAATGCAGCCCTCCCTGAGTGAAATGTACTACCTGCAGGGCTGGGCGATATGGACAAAATGAAATATCACAAAATGTTTGACCGAATACCCTGACAACGATACTGTGACAATACTGTAGGAATGGCTAATGTTGCTTTTTTTTTTTTTTTTTTTTTTT
>OMLB01049045.1:0-14047 GCA_900302555.1 Myripristis jacobus | reverse complement strand
TATATTGGTGTTAGTGTGAGCTGCAGTAAACCAGCAAGAGAATGAACAGCTTCCTGTGCAGAAGGCATTTCATAACCCCGCATCAAGAGCCCATAATTCATGCAAAAAGAGCCCAAAGGGGATTCAGTTCAAGTGCGCGTGTGTGTGCGCGTGCGTGTGTGTCACAGAGAGAGAGAGAGAGAGAGAGAGAAAGAGAGAGAGAGAGAGAGAGAGAGAGAGAGAGAGAGAGTGAATCTGTGAAAATAATTTCAGGCTTTTCCGTCAGAATGAACTTTACTACTGTATCCAGCCATGAAATAATCTGACCCGACACTTCAAACCATCTGCGCTATCTATCCGCCCTCTTATTTACTAAATCAGCCTGTGCACAAAACGGAGTGTGTCTGATACTACAGCCGAGTAGCCTGGCAGGGCCGTGATAATCCTATATACACAAACATAACGTTTTCCCCGGCAGTGTTTTAGCCATTCAAGTGGTAGCCTACAACTAAAATAGCCTCCCCTGCTGTAAGATTATCGGCAGACATGTATCGGTAAATAAAAAGGTGGGCAGCCTGGTATGAGCTGCAGTCAGTCATCACGACAAGGAAAACAACCACCAATTTAATAATAAAAAAAAAAAATTAGCCTAAGGACAGCATTATTTTATGCTTTCCCTCAGTCACACCCCATTATCGTTTCTTGTTTTATAAATAAATCAGTGCAAGATCTTATCCTAACCGGTGATATTATCCTTATTAGAATAAGATCTTACTATTATGATATTCGTTATAATACTGGCTTGGCTCATACATAGTCTATGTAGGCTATGTTTTTTTTTTTTTTTATAAACAGGCCTAATTATTTTGTAAGTTAAAGGCTGTCAAGATCTGTTCAAGATGACAAAACTGGGTATATGTGAATTTTAGTATTTGCAATCGTATCTGAAGAGATCTCTCTATCACGGTGTTGAATAATTTCTATGCTACTGTATTCAAAATCACATGGGCTTCATGCCATTATAACATAATCCCACACAAACCTATAAGGCTGCTTGGGGCAGTTTTGTATGTCTGAGCACTGAACATTTTTTATCACATTAAAAAAACTCTCTCGGAAAGGAACTATAGTAACTTGGGTTATAATAGCCTAAATAAAAAAACAAAACAATAAATAATAAAATAAGTTTAGTATCACAGCAGGCCAGTGAGCTATAATTGGGTAGGTTGTATACGCCGTAGAAATATTGACGTAGTCTAGTCTATTAAAATATAAACTACGATAAGGTCGTTATTAAAATCACAATTCTAATATCACGGATACATTATAATTCCGTGTTGGAATATTATAGGAATAGGTGATTTTTTTTAACCAGGAGGCAGTGGTCTGGGAAAGTGACATTTTGCTGTGTGAAGTGCCACTCAGTCTCAGGACCTGCGCAGGCAGCCTGAGCGGCTCTGCTGGCTCTGACACTTCACTATAAGCTGTAAGAGCGGTTGTCTTTATTCCACACCGCCTGGCATACAAAGGCAGAGGATGTCGGGAAACCACAGCAGAGCAATCAAACGTTTGAAGACGTAAAGTAAAAGGTCAAAATGTTTATATTATTCAAAAAAGGGAGGTGCTGAAAGCTCCTTTCCGCCTGATTGGCCGAACTTGACAGTGATTGACGTGCATCCATGGTAACCAAGCAGCCAATCTGCCAAGTCCAATAGGAAATCATCAGAGGGGGCTTGACTGTCTTTTCTCCCCCTTCAAAAATACATCTCGGCTCCAGCCTTAATTCTCTCGTACTTTCAATCCCGACCTACGTTCAAAAATACGCCGCGGCTGCAGTTTTAATTCTCTTCCACGTTCAGCCGCTCGCCGACCAAGTTTCTCAAGCCCGAGGATGCGGTAGCGGCCACAGACAGCATCGTCCCTGCTCCGCGGTGCTTCGTGTTGCGCGTTTTTCCATCGTTTGGTCTGGCGCTCGGTTGGCTAACTTTGGGATTGCCTTGTTTTTTTTTTTTTGGTTTTTTTTTTTGGTGTCTTGGATTTGCCTCGGCACCCTGAGAGAGGAGGCGAAGGAGTCGACGCGGAGGAGAGAGGAGAGAGGAGGGGGAGAGGGAAAAAGAGGAGAAGGCTCCATGTTTCAGCTGCCTATCTTGAATTTCAGCCCCCAGCAGGTCGCCGGGGTCTGCGAGACTCTGGAGGAGAGCGGGGACGTCGAGCGCCTCGGCCGCTTCCTCTGGTCGCTGCCCGTCGCCCCGGCGGCCTGCGAGGTCCTCAACAAGAACGAGTCGGTGCTGAGGGCCCGGGCCGTCGTTGCCTTCCACACCGGCAATTTCCGCGAACTCTACCACATCCTGGAGAACCACAAGTTCACCAAAGAGTCTCACACGAAATTACAGGCCCTGTGGCTCGAAGCGCACTATCAGGAGGCTGAGAAGCTGCGGGGACGCCCGCTGGGGCCGGTGGACAAATACAGGGTGCGGAAGAAGTTCCCCCTTCCCAGAACGATATGGGATGGAGAGCAGAAAACCCACTGCTTCAAGGAGAGAACCCGGCACTTGTTAAGAGAATGGTATTTGCAGGATCCTTACCCGAACCCCAGTAAAAAGAGAGAGCTTGCACAGGCTACTGGACTTACACCCACACAAGTAGGAAACTGGTTCAAAAATCGTAGACAAAGAGACAGAGCGGCGGCTGCGAAAAATAGGTAGGTTTTGCATCCTTCTTTTTGTAAATTGTCTCTGATGGTTTCTGATCCCCTGTTCCAGTAAATTAATGTAACCTATTGGGCGATAATAAAAATAGCTCATCCTCCATGGTGGCTTGATTAGTGAATCAAATCGGATATGGTCTATCATTGCAGTTTAATAGAGCACAATAGGCCGTAACCTCCACTGGGTTGAGCCAGTTGTGAAATTGTGGCATAAAATGCTAGAAATTGCCTAGACATAAATATTCAAATTCACCTTAAAATAGGCCCAATAAAATAAGGGCCTCTCCATAGCTGAAGATGTGATAAATGCTACTGACATTGTCTCTTGTGCAGTGACATTAAATTGGGGCTGAAATACAGGAAAATAGCCTCTACACTGGAGACAGAAAGGCAATAATGACATTATAAATTTATTATAATTTCCCTTGTAATTTCAGATGTCAGCTGGAGAATATCGGATTTTTGCTTTTCATTGTAAATCAATTTAGCCTGTTACCATCACAATATTGAACCTCAGTGCAGAGAGCAACATTCAGGCTAGCAAGCAGAATAGCGTTCATTAAATATGTCTTATTTGATTGTCTTATTTAAGCAGTTAAACAAACCACAGATGGCTCTATAGTCGCTAATAGCCCAGTATTTTAAGTGCAGAATGGCAATTTACTAATTAATTAAGGTGTAATATCAGAAGTGTGAGCAGTGTATTCAGAGGCTGTGCCTGGCCTGGTGTAGTGCCGCCTGTGTGGGCCGAGGTCATGTGCAGGCCGCGAGGAAAACACCAATATTCCAGGAAGGACTTATAGCCTACTGAATTTATACTGATCTACTCTATAGCTTTTTTTTTTTTTTTAATCTGCTATGTTGTAGCACTATAATATACCTATGGTGGCTCTACAGGGACTCACAGCTTTACTATGATATTTTATCCTTTTATAAAACCATAGGAGTGCCTTATACTATAGTTTTCCTTTTCTCCTTTTCCCCCTTTTCTTTTTTAGAGACACCTGCTGCCATTTACACAAAATCCCAATGCTAATAAGTCACGTCGTTTCAGATTTGAAATGGTGTAGTTAAAAACAAACAAACAAACATGCATACAAAACAAGTGAGAAGTCGTTGAAATGGTGTGACATAATTCCACTTCTTTCCAATGCACTTTCTCATTTTTCAGGAATTATATAGCCTACTGAAAATATTTTGAATAACGACAGAATAAGACAGATTATTTTAGTGTCAAGAGAATGATTAAATTCATGTTACATTTTGATCTATATTGGAAACAGGAACATTTTTCGAGCACTGTTGGTGTTTTTTCCATTTCATTTCAGGAATAAAAACAAACAAACAAACAAAATGGTTTTATTTGAAGCGTAGGGTTTTAACTTGTGCTTGAAACTGAAAAGGGGCGCACCCTGCACCCTTCATGTGATTACAACCCCCTGTTCTCGTGTCTTGTGTCCAGGCTCCAGC
This sequence comes from Myripristis jacobus, assembly GCA_900302555.1. Taxonomy (NCBI): domain Eukaryota; kingdom Metazoa; phylum Chordata; class Actinopteri; order Holocentriformes; family Holocentridae; genus Myripristis; species Myripristis jacobus. The sequence continues at coordinate 9,891 of OMLB01049045.1, read as the reverse complement.
AGCAGGTCCTGTCCGGGGGCTCGGTTCGCTCCCTGGCGGACGAGGACGGGACGGTGGATCGTCTGGGGAACTCCTCCAGTCCGGAGGCCAGCCTGTCCAGCAAAGCCGCCGCCTCGGCCATCTCCATCACCTCCAGCGACAGTGAATGTGACATCTGATGAGCAGATCAAGGGTGTTAAAAGAGAGGATGAATTAAGGGGATACGAGTGAGAGACAATCTAATAAGTCATAGTGCCTGCGTCAAATTAAAAAAAAAACAACAAAAAAAAAACACAAAACAAAAAACAAACACAAACACATACACACAAAAAACTGTTATTTGACGGCTGCCAAAAACATGAGGGGATGTGTGGTCTGCGGCGGAGTGCCCGTCCTTTTCCTATAGGCCTATACTTTCATATTGTTTGCGTTTTACCCACGTGTGGATAACTGAACTTAATATGGACGAAAAATATTTCACGGACTAATAAACCAACGCCTCAAGACGAAAAATTAAAAAAAGAAGAAAAGGAAAAAAAGGAAAAAGGATGAAGACATCCGAGCGCCTAACCTGCTGTTTTCTGTGGGTATTTCATGTTGAAAAAGAACTGTGATATTTTTACTTTACTTTCAAAGTTTTATAAATAATGTTTATTTACCTATTTAAAACGATCGGCTCTGTCTCTTAGAATTTCATATTCATTTGCTTGGTGTTTTTAATATTTACCTTGTGCACAGGTGAACCTGTTGAGCATGTGCGCTTTAGTGAAAATGTGTTTCAGTAAACGAAAAAAAAAGTAAAGATAACTTAATAAAATAATTGTTGATCAAGAGAGCACAAGTTTAGTCTTATTTTTTTTTTTGTATTGTAACAAGTGGGGGAGACAGAATGAAGAGACGTGGAGACTAAAACCAGAGGAAATATTTATCTTTTTAAATTCTTCAGTACTCCTATATGAAGACCCCTTGGCTGGTTGTATGCTGCGAGAGAAAACGTTTCGTGTTTATAATGCCACGCTACTAGTATGTGCCCTGACACGTTTTAGACTTAGGCCTAATTGGCCAACATGCTTTGCGTCCTGTAATGCAGGATGACAGCGAGAGGTCACGGAGAGGCCGGCTCACTAACCCAGATGATCTCCGTGAGGAAAAACTGATAGAAACACAGCAGATTGTGAAAACGTGCTTTATTCGGCCTGTGGAGCTGGAGAAGTGCGTGCGTGTGCGTGTGTGTATGTGTGCGTGTGTGTATGTGTGTGTGTGTGTGTGTGTGTGTGTGTGTGTGTGTGTGTACGTACCCGATCTGTGGTTTAGTATTACTCAGTCTTTTAGCCATGCATGGTGCACTTACATTTCTTAACTTAAAATGGTCTCTATATTTTCCCTGAAACCTTCACCATGACTAAATCACCGTAATATTCAACTGAACCCATTCAACATTAATGCAGAAACTATTTAACTCGTGGTTGATAAAGGATTATCATATCTAGGTTATTTATTTTTAGTGATCATTTTATCTCATTGGGCCGGAAGCTTTTGTCTAAAACACCTTTACAGCGATGCCAATTCAGCTGCTTCGCTCCAGAAATCTATTTATCATCCACTATGAAAAATCACTATAATATTTCTGTAATATTGCTATTGAGCCTTGTAGTGGGTTTGTGATACTCAATAACGAATTTGTGGCGACATAATCCTATTTTATGGTATATATTTTTAAAAAATATATATATAGGGTCTATATTGGCTGCTACTATTAGGCTACAATATTTGTGTGATATTCATACATTTACATGCAGTAGCTGTAGCCTATAATATTTCTGCTATGATATTTTTATAGTAGGCTTCTAAAATTTATTCTGCCATTACAGCAATTCCTTTGCAGGCTATGTCCGTATTATTTGTTTAAGCATTTTCCCGCTTGCTTTATGAATTTATAAATAGCTTAAATATTTTCAGATGGGCATTAATCTATTTACTTGACCCGTGTGGCCCGTTGTAGGCCAGCGGGTTGCACCGAGGCGTTACATTTGCTTTTCTCGGGCTATGAAACAGGCTTGAAAACGAAAACAAAAACAAACAGCGTACAGTAAAGTCTTTCTGCTTCAAGACACACAATAAAAGCCAATAGAGCAAAGCAGACGGAACCAGAAGTGACTCGTTGAGTTCAGCTTTTCCGACTGATGGGATAGACACCTGGTTTCCTCCAATTTGCAATTAATTAGGCCACAGTAACTTCTGAAAGAGACAAGTTGTATTTCCAAAACCTCTTTCAGCTGGAACAACGCAGAAGCCAAAGCCGAGCTTGGTGTTTGGGGAGAGGGGCAAAGGGAAGGGAGAGAAACGGGATGTGGGGTGGGGTAGGGGGTGCTTCTTTCAAATCGTGGGGACAAAATGGCTGAATATTTCCGTTTCTATTGAAAATAAGGGCGACCAGGGGAATACATGAAAAAGTCTTTCTAGCAGTCAATAAGGTTGTCAAACTGGTCAGCGGTAATCAGTGCTAATGATGGGTCTGGGGTCCCTGCGTGGACAAAGAGGCCCTGCCAGTGTTTTGTGAGGGGAAGCGACCACGGGTCCCTCTCAAAAGAAAAGACTCCTGTGAGGGTAGTCTGGGGCACGGAAATCACAACTTTTGTCAATGCGGTGTGTGTGTGTGTGTGTGTGTGTGAGAGAGAGAGAGAGAGAAAGAGAGAGAGAGTGAGGAGGAGGAGGAGGAGGTGGGAGGTGGCGCTGCTTCAATGTGAACTTATGGTTTGGCCGATTAAAAGGATTTAATTGCCAATTGATTATTTTCTGACTTAACCTACTTATAGGTTTTAATGTGTAAATTGATTATGTCTCAGTTTCGCATTAAGACCTTCACTTAATCTATATTGTAAACTAAATTAACACATCTAGCTCAATTGTTGTTGTTTTTTGTTGTTTCCACATAGACCAATGACAGAATCCAAACCACCTATTGTTAAAATTGTGCTTGTATTATATTTGGGCTGCGCGCACCCTGTCCGTGCGTTTCAATCGGCTGTGTTTTAACAAAAATGACGGGCTTGCACAAACTTGAGGGTCTTCCAGCTTGGTTGTGATAAGTGTTAAACGGCGGCCTATAGCCTTGACTATACGTCTTTATTGTGATTGAATGTGTCAGCGCTGCTTAGTGTGCAGACACTCTGAGGCAAAGTGGTGGCAGCACAAAGACTGGCAGGAGCATGATAGCACTGGTGTGTGTGTGTGTGTGTGTGTGTGTGTACATTTTATTAGACCTGGACCTGAGCCTTTTGCACTGATATAGCCTAGATTTATTTATTTATTTATTTATTTATTTATTATTATTGTTGTTGTTGTTGTTGTTGCTGTTATTATCATGCCTATGTGTGCTATGTAGAAATATTGCTTATATGTATTATGTATTGTACATTATTATTAGGCATGGATTATGATGCCACAGTGGCACACAGCTAAACCTGACAGAGATGTTTTGTTACACTGCACTACAGGCGGAGCGGTAACAGTGGAGGGCTAAAACTGATACTGTCAAGCCGTCACATTTCCCCCTCATGCGTCCTGAAGTGGGCGAGGTCACTCAGCGGGGGAAACTTGTCCTTTTCAGCGGGGCTTTGTCCTCCGACCTCTTCATTTGACAAGCAAAGCTCTCTCCATCCTGTCCGCACTCCAACAACCCCCCCTCCCCGTTACTTTTATCACACTCTCGTTTACAAGGTTTAACCCAGAACCCACAGGGTGATTCCTCTTTTTAACTGAATTTCATTAAAAAAAAAAAGGAAAAAAAAGAAAGAAAGAAAGAAAGAAAAAGAAAAAGAAAAGAAAGGAAAAAAAAATCCCCGATGGCCAAAGAGAATAGAGCCAAGCCAAACAACGGGTGTTTTTTTCTGTTGTGCAGAGGCCGTGGATTTATATCCAATACAATAATTACAAGCAGCTTCAGGTTTTTCAGGTGTTTCAGCCTTGGTTGTATAGCTGTTAATTTAAAGATGTGTGTTTTGCCACAACGTGCTGTTGCAGCTTGCGTTTTTCTCTCCGTCGGTGAGGTTTTGTTCTCTGGGAAACTGAAATAATTTCACTTGTATGGGCTGCTCCGTCTACTGAAGACTTTACAGTATGGCCATGACGGAATGAAATAGCGACAGCAGGAGAATAATTATGCTAAGGACGACCCCTAGTGGTGATTTCATGACTCCTGCCTCCATTGTCCAGTGCGGTGCCACCAAGGCGCAACTTGGGGTCGGGGGGCCTGCAGCGGGTGCCCTCAGGGGTCCAGAGGGTCTTCAGCTGTTTCATTTTTCTTTTGAGCGAATTACAAGCCAAAGAATGAATGTATACGGCTGAACTTTTATTTATAGTTCCCACTATATCTACTTTTACCTCCACACGCAGCTATGCATTTCCACAGGTCCACTGCACCGTAACCAATAACGATCATATTGATCCAGAAAATTTTGAATTAACACGTTCTAGGTATTTTCTCACAAGTGCACGTACAAAAACATATTTCATGATGCGCAAATAGGCCTATGTATTTTGAGGGCTGCACGTGATCGGATGTAGGACATGTTAAGGGAAATGTTTGAGCTGGAGGAGGAAATGTCACAGTTGTGTCCTCGCCGGGTGTTTGCACTGTGGCTGATGGCTGGTTCACTGGGAGGGACGATCTGGACTCCTGATGCAGCCGGATCCGCTGGAGTCCAGCAGGGAGGTTTTCAGCACCATGGACAGAGGCCGGGCTCTGCGCCTATAGCCCGCTCTCCTTATGATCCTGTCCAAATCAAGATGTCTGGGTTATCTGATCTCTTTTTCAGTTCAGCAAACCAGTGAGATATTCGTGTGATATTGGGGGTAAAGCCCTCTGAAATAGGCGGCCAAAGACGTGTCAGTCTTTTAGTTTATGCTTTAAAACTGATCTGGAATGGTGTGTGTGTGTGTGTGTGTGTGTGTGTGTGTGTGTGTGTGTGTGTGTGTGTGTGTGTGTTTACTTGTATCTTTTCCTGCAGAGCGGTATATGCATATAAGCTTATTAGCTTCACTACTGTCATGTGAGAACCTCATAACTCTTTTTTGTTTTGGTGATTTTAATGTTTGAACTGGTTCCTTCAGAGGCTGAGAACATCCTGTAAGTCTGGTATATTATCAAATCCTTTTAAAACACTCCTTGTTTATAATAAAGAAAGAAAGAAAGAAAGAAAGAAAGAAAGAAAGAAAGGAAAAAAGAAAGGAAAAAAGTTGAATATATACATACATACATACATACACATACACATAAATATCCACACTAGATGAAGTAAAAAAATCATAAGACAGACAAAATAAAAAAAAATATTAATGATACTACTACTACTGATAACAACAACAATAATAATAATAATAATAATATTTTTTTTAAAAATCAAACATCATGCTCAAGCCAACAACTGCTGATTGTTGAAGGCCTAGCTCCTTGTAACAGTTGATGCTTTGCTGATGTGTTCAACTCATATATTAATCTACTATCCAATAAAATAAATACATAAATAAATACATAAAAAGGTTTTGTCGTGCGCTTGTTGAAAAGAATCAGTCACGTATTGATGTTTGCAACCCCTCACCCACATTTATACACTAGATGTCCATATAGGTGATAATGACTGTAGTGCTTTGTATTGAGCCAACACACACACACACACACACACACACATGCAGTTTGAACTGGTTTCTCATACAGAATCACACTCCCAGTCACCTCCACATCTGTGCCCTCCAACATGCTGGATGTTTTGGCAGCGCACAGAAACTGCTGTGATATTCCTCATCTCTTGAGTCCAGGCTCACAGAAACTAATGCCTTGCTCTGCGGCTGATAAACTTGAGCAGAGCTCTCCGCGTCCGCAGGCATGCAGGAGCGGCCTAGAGGACATTGATCAGCCGCTCACAGTCACCGCCTGTTCAGACTCTTCCTGTCGTTTTTTTTTCTACAGCAGATGGATCAATACGTTGCGAATGTCTTGGCCCTTGTGCGTCGCTCACAAATTCCGCCGTTTGTTACCAGATACAATGCAGATAATGGGCAATTATGTTAGCAGCGTGAGTGCGGCGGAGTCAGTCGATGCTCCGCTCAGCCGGGACTGAGGCGGACTGAGATCCTCTGTCAATTCCCCCGAGTCAAACAATTATTAGCTGTAAGTGGACATTGTTTTGACAGGCGCTGGTGACAAATATGAGAGGGGGAAAATATGATCAGAAAAAACTCAGCCCTCTCAACAGTGAGCGCGGTGCATTGTGGGAACCGTATTGACGGACCGGGGCGCAGACAGAGGCCGACGCTTGATTGAGGTCAGATCGCCCGCAGCAAAGTCAAACACTTTGTAATCTGCATGGACAGATTTACGCGCTGTTCAATTATCGCTTACCTTTCAGTTATTCTTTACTTTTACTTTTACCGTACCTTTTTTTGTCCTGAAAAGTGCCAAAAGGTGATGTTATGTGTGTTATGTGGGAGTATGAATGTAAGCTCCATCTCAAATTGTGGCACAAAACTAGGCCTGTTAATTAGCCTAACTTTCATATATCACTTTCAGCTGTGCGGAATATTGAACAGCCTCGACACCTGATATACAAATGTCACCACACAAGTTAAACAGCACCAATACTGCGTGATATTATTGACACAAAATGAACGTTGTAAGATTAACGTGTTAACGGTTAATGTGGATAACGTAAGCAGGTCAAGAGTTGGGTCAACCAACATTTTGTCTAAGATAAGTGAAGTACCTTTTTTGGCCACTAGATGGAGACAGAGACCAACGGAAGAAATGAGGGGCTCTGCTGCGTTTTATCGTTTTGGAGGAGGAACACCAGTCTTTTTAACAAAGTCTCACCTGCTTTTTTCTGGAGACGACTTCATAAACAATTAAAAATCTCTGCTGAACCTAAACCTACGACAGGCTAAGTCTGGGACTCCTTCCGTTTTTTTTCTGTGTCATTTTAAAGCGAAAATCATATTAGTCCTCAATTGTGTAACGATATTGGAACCAGAGGATGAACCCGTAACAGCAGAAACGTATCTGGGTTATCTCAGAGTCACCTTTGCTAAATTATAATGAACTTTTTCCTCTAATTTTGGCTCTACATACTTTATTTATCGCTGTATGAATCAATTGTGCATGTCAAAAGAGACCTGTCTTTTCTCGTGGAAGCCGCTTTTGTATGCTGGAATTAATTAATTAATTAAAACAATCTTTATAATCACAGGCTTTACTACGGAGATGTAAAATACATCGTTATACTATTGTTTTAGTGATGTATCTGAGAGTTTCCATTTTATTTTTCATGTAGCTTATTAACACTGAAACTGAGGGTTTTCATTAAGATTTTCATTCATTCATTTTATATAACATTGTAGAAGATAGCTAAGTTGTTGGATCTAGTAGCAAAACTGTAGGCCTATCATGTCCTTACAGGTCGGTGTGTATGCTGTGCAAAGGCAGTGTGGAACAAGTGCCGATGCAGTACTGCCTCTTGGCCACAAGATGGTGTACAAGACCTACGATTGAGAGGAAACAGAGGCAAATGGCTTCATCAGAGGAAAACCTGCACCAGCAACACTGGGTGTGTACAAGTCTGCGTCATATCAGTGCATAAGTGGATGAAAAGAGAAGGAAAAGCCTCAAACGGCAAAACTTTTAGTGAGTGCTTACAAATGGAAATATCCCACTCAAAATAAAAAACAAAACAAAAAAAAAACAGCATAACCAGAGCCATCACTGACTCAGTGTCTGCACGCAAAGGCCTGCACCAGTGTTGTTGTTATTTAAAAAGCAAAGTAAATACTTAAGTAAATATTTACTATTTTACAACCTTGTATTGCATGTATTGAGGCAATTGCTTTGTCCAGGGTAAGATTAATCATAACCATAAAAGCAGTATTTTGAAATGTAGGCTTTGACACTGCAACTGGAGAAGCACGCTACTGGTGGACTGCAAGTAAATTTCGAGTTAAGTGTAAATCAGCGTCCACCGTTACTCACTGCTGGGTGTGAATGTACATGTGTAAGAAGGTGTGCGGGCAGGGCAAGGGCACCAGTTGGGATTTTAAGGGTCTATATTTAAACTCTCTGGTCTCTAGTTTCTGCAGCTGTCACCAAGTTTAAGTTCAGCACCTTGAGCTTTTCTCAGACATGCTCTTGGGTCATAGTTATAAACCTGCCAGCCTCAGGGAGAGGGAGAAAGTGAAGCAGAGACTCTCACCTACCTTTGAGTCTGTGTCTGCCGGGAGTCTCGTTGAGCCCCTGCACAGCAGCCGACTGCCTTCACCAGGAGCTGACACCCACCATGGTGTTGTGGGTCGCCACGAACATGACAGGACTGACGCTAAAAAATCTGCTTTCAGACAAGATGGCCAAAGCGGCAATATTTCCATGTAGTGCAGAAATTATACGCCCATATGAGACATAAACACTGGGCTCAGCCCTTCATCTGAGGGACCTGCTCTTGTGTTTCCTCTTATGTGAGCAGCATTTTGAGGCCCCGTCTCACCGTCCCGTGCTCTAACCCGTGAATTACATTCGTACCACCTCCACCTCCTAACAGCGTTAGTCAACTCAGATATTTAGCTGATTATCAGGTCAGCTTTACCTAACATACGCTCAGTGTATGTAATGCATCACAGTGTGTCATAATAAACACTGCTGCTGACATGGCTGACAGAATATACTCAGTGTTTAATGATTTACAGTTTCTCTCTCCCTCTCTTTTAAACAGCATGAGATGTTATGGGAATAATGTATGTTCCATAAATAATCATTAATTAAAGTACAATTAAATTTATAACAGTAAAATCTGAACATTCAGGTAACACTGATATAATTCACAGTCATGTAGTTGTGTTTGTTTCAGCAGAAGATTTTCAGTGGTGGTTAATTTTTAACAAGATGCAATACATAGAGGCCAGTTTTCTTTTGCTTATAAGAAATGCATGAGATTATTATGTCATAATTATCCTGGTTCAGCAGCAAAATATTTCATGAATATATACAGAGTATGTGTTTACAGGTTGTTAGGAAGAATAAAATAATCAGCTCTAGTTAATACTGCCAGATCTCAACTACAGCCATAAACAAATTATTATGGTGAATAACATCACCGCTGGTCTTATCACTCAGCTGTCGACCACAATACGCAATATCAGATCCTTAAGAAACAGTTGACAAAACATTATTTAAATCCTTACTTTTGTGTAATTAATGCTATTTCACCAGCAGCAAATAGATGTCTAAAAGTGTACTGTTGCTATAAAACACAATGGGAGGTTAACTCATGAAGAGAAACACTTAATTTTTAATACTATTACTAAAGTGAGATGGCTACAGCCACTGCAACATGATCTGCTTTTCACTGTGATCTGTATCTGTCGTCTTATCAGCTGTTATTTGTTTCAGGATAACACTCAGATTCAGCGATGGGACATTTGGCAGCGTGTGACTGGTGTTTAAATGATACCATGTGGCAGAGAAAAATAATTCACTGAGAATATTATGTTAATCAGTACCATTCCACAATATTTTACTAATTAACATCGAGTTCTCAGCGCAGTTACGTTGCTCAATCATAGCTATTTGTTGTATGAGCCACACCATAATTATTGGCATTGTTTTTTAAAATCTTCCTTCTACAATATGTGTGTTCCTCAGGTCAGACCTTTTAGTAACTAGTAATGACATTTTAATGAGTATGGTGTCTTAATATACATCCATTAAAAGTGAAACGTTATTAATCAACATTACTATTGTAAAATCACCAGTGCATAAGACATAGGAGTAATAAATGTAACAGTTAAATTGTCGGGACAGGTCATTTGCTGTCATTAGGCGGAGGTTACATTCTCAAATATTATCTCTGAGGAATGTCTCACACTAATTGGTCG
>OMLB01049042.1:0-11827 GCA_900302555.1 Myripristis jacobus | reverse complement strand
TCACCCATATACTGCCAGCAAAGTAGGTCTTGAGGTTTGAATTTAGGTTCCTTTTTTTGAGAAACATGTCCATGTTCTTAAATCTGCCTTAAATCACTGTGCAAAATTATAGTAATAGCCTAAAAATTACTTTTCCTGTATGTTTCCTGTACATTTTATTACCAGACTTTCCATTTAATAAATTTGGAGTTAGGGTTTAAAACTGAAAGGAAGAGCGATGTATGATATGTGCGTGCGTGTGTGTGTGTGTGTGTGCGTGTGTGTGTGTGTGTGTGTGTGTGTGTAGCCTTGCAGAAGCCACGACCGTGCTCATGACCTGAAGCTCCTGTGTGCTGAGAACGAACAGACGCGAACTTGTTGGACGTCGGCGTTCCGGCTGTTCAAGGTTTTACACCAGTAATACATCCAGCAATAAAATAATTCCCCTGTGACACTGCAATGCACCATAAACCCATTTTAGGAGAACGTTGATGTCACTAAGTAGTATTTGGCAAATACAGCTGATTACGTTCTCTTCTCTCTGCACTGTTGCGGTAAAGGAAATCTCACACATCCTCTTGGTCAAATGTAGACACGGTAAAATCAATGAGTCATTTACTTAGTATACCTTGTTCTCCTCTCTCTCTCTCTCTCTCTCTGTATGTGTGTGTGTGTGTGTGTGTGTGGTCAGTATGGGAAGCAGCTTCAGTGTAACTACCAGTTATCCAAGTTGGCCCCGCAATGCCTGGAGGCAACCAAGCACACAGATGGCAAAGTGAGCTCATTAGAGGATGGCAATGCAGAGGAATCTGAGCAATAATTACTCCAGTGTCATCTTACATTGATGCAATTATGCTTTTTTTTTCAACTGAGTGTGTGTGTGTGTGTGTGTTTGCAGCCCGAGTCAGAGGCTAGCCTGGTGGCCATGGACTTCTCCGGGAAGTCTGGAGGGCGGGTCATCCAGAACCCATGGGAGGCCCAGAGCGCTGAGAAAGAGGAGGGACTAGCCTGGAGGGTGAGTAAGGAGGGATGAGTGGATGGAGTGAGACAGAAGGGAAGGATGGTCAGGCCTGGAGGCTGAGCAGGAAGAGATGGAGAGAGATGGATGAAGAAAGGGAGGGAGGGATCGTGGCAGTAAGGGTCGAGCCTGGTGGGGCAGCAGGGAGAAAAGGATCGGAGGAAATCTTCGACAGAGATGTGTGGAAGGATAAATGAACCGAGGGAGCAAATAGAGTTTCTGTCTCTCAACATGAATTGTATCCGGCCTGTTTGGGCTCAGATTATTTAATTATTGAAACAGGTTTGACAGGGTCAGGCTCTTGAGTGTGATAGAGTAGCAGGCAGGCAGGCGCTTCATGCAACCACAAGCACGCCATGCCAGAATAAGGGTCTAATAAGTGTCAGTCGAAAAGGTCAAGAAAAAGCTACACACAGGAGGCTGTGGTCAAGGAAGTGTTGGTGAATCCTGTATCTTTTATTCACAAAACACATGCTGGTATGCTTACAGTTAGCCTATAGGCATTTGATGCATCCAAGCTGACTGATCAGTGAGCATTTGTTGGGACAGAGCTTTGCTTTTTGGGCCCATTGCAAACTCTTAATTAAGTGGGGTTTAAAATGTTCCACATAATGTATCTTACTGTGTTGTTTTTCTGTTGTGGTTAAGAGGAGAGAAGCCCTGAGGTGCAGCCTACCCAACGTGAGCTCTGGAGCACGACCCTCCTGTAAGTCCACTCAAAATGAGGCAGATATCACTGAAAATCTTGCCACCTTTTGTTTCGGGTGCTTTCTTACATGCTTATGTTTGTGCCTCTGTGTATGTGTGTGTGTGTGTTTAGCCATCCACAGGAGCCAGCTGTGGTTTCATGGTGGTGTGTCTAGAAAGCAAGCGCAGAGACTGATAGAGGAACAGGGGCTGGTCGACGGGTAAGTGGGAATCCATGCCTTTTCAGATCCCTTAATGGGACTGGACCCCTGCACTTAGACAAGTGTAACTCATTACTCAATGCTAAAACATTTACCGATGCCTTATTCATTCTCCCATGTACAGATGTATCTTAAATGAGTGGTCTTTCTCTGTGTAGAAGACATTTACTCTAGGGGTGTGTGTCTGTGTGTGTGTGTGTGTGTGTGTGTGTGCGTGCGTGGGTTTAGGATGTTCCTCATTCGTGAGAGCCAGCAGCATGCGCAGTGCTTTGTCCTCTCATTGTGTTATAAGCTGAAGACCAAACATTACCTGGTAATCCCTGTGAGTCCCCATCATTCTGTCAAAGCTGTTCACTCATTCATATTCACACAGTAGTTCTACTGCACAAGAGCTTCTCATTCTGTGTTTTATAACCTAAAGGAGAAGGCAACACTGCTGTAAGGCGTATTCTGATGAGTGAATAACCTTCTCTTGCCTTTTGTAGTGTGAGGAGGGAGGCAGGAAGTACTTCACCATGGATGATGGCCTGACTCTCTTCATTGACCTTCTGCAACTGGTTGAGTTCCACCAAATCAACAAGGGCATCCTGCCAGTCTGCCTCAAACACCCTTGCATCTGTGTAGCACTCTAACACGATATAAGTCCATAGTCCCTCCTTATAACCCCCGTCCTAACCTAGGGAACTCCATATGACCTTAGATAATATTCCAGGATTGCTCCGGATGACCTCAGATCTTAGTCTAGGATTATTTGATACTTCACACTTCAGATAAACCCCTCTGATCTTTGCCTTATAGCTCCTTGGTCCCTTTATATCACCTCTACTCTTGACCCAAGATCCTTGTATAAGACCTTTGCTCTTACTGTAGTTTAAGGTAAGCCTGAATTGGCTGCTTGTCTGGCTATATACACCACGATGTGATGGCTTTTTGTCATTCTGACCTGTATGGACCCCAGTTTCAGTGCCTACATGTTTTAAGGGTTAGAGTTAGACACAGATGCACCCAGTTGCATGGACATGGATTGAGCATAGCTGTAGATTCAGATGTTCTCTGAGATGTTTTTTGTTCAGTAGTTTTAGTTTAATAGAGTAGTGCTCACTTATGTTCATGCAGCAGTCTCATAATCACCTTATCTGTAACCCACCGGCATCACAGTAACACACACTCTCATCACACAGCTGTATTCTCCACCCACCCAGGTACCAGTACAATTTAAAGGTGTAATTGATGTGGTAATGATGTCAACTGTTTGGGGTTTCAGCTGCTTACAGTGTGAGAGAGGGACCTGTGGGAACCCTGAGCCAGGACCAGACATGAGTGTATTGTCTGCATCGTGAATCTTTTTTTTGCCAGTAGCTTTTTAATTGCATTAGACTGCAGTACAATTTCAGACATCACTTGTTTTTGTATTTTAATTAATAATTTGCAATCCCCCTAGAGACAGCTTAATTAGCCTTTTTGGGCAGTTTTTTTGGGGGGACTTAGAGGATCTTTGGAAAGAGCATTTCTAAGGTGCTGTTTCTGTTAATAGCATATAACCTATAACAGCATCAGGATTTACACCGCGATATGGGAATCAGCACGAGAGCTGTGGCAAATTTGAACTGATAGTGGCTTCACTACATTCCAGTGAGGGCCTTAACAATTGTGGCCACCAGAGGGTGCTCTACAGTCACCATATACTAGTTCAGTCAAAGCCAACAATAGCTTGGCAGTGAAGAACTCAGAGAGGCATTTTTTCATCAGTGTCATGTATGAAAGGACTACATGTATGGTAATATTTCAGAATTTTTTAAAAAATGTAATAACATTGTGATAAATCCAACAGCTGCAACAGTCTATGATAAATCTGTCTAGGTGTTTGCAGCCTCATGAAAGCGACCCAGGTTGCAATAATGTAGCATGTAAAAAGTTTTTGATTTTATATTGTGTGATTTCAATCCCTGTTTGTGCCTTAGAAACAATACCACAATGTAGTTTAATTATAGCAAACGTAAAATAACAATACATAACATCCTTCTGCACTCTTTCACTGCTATATTTGCACAGTGATGGTGATGGGAAGCTATATTTTCTCATGTGATAAAAGCTTACAGTTGCAAAATTTGGTGTTGAAACAACCATATGGCTGACGTGCACCAACTCTCGGGGTGTGTATGAAAATACATATTGTCATAGCATCTTTTGTTGGAGCATCTGCTCTTAAACTTGAATACGTTGCACTTGCTGTTAGCTGTTTTTTTTTTATAATAAAGACCCAGTGCTAAAATGTCAGCATATACATTGTCATGCATGTGCTCAATAAATGTACAAGGCCAGTTCAATTCTTTCCACATTTCTCTCTCTGTTTTATTGAATAGGTGTTAGTTTTATTTTTTATGTGTCGAATAAATAATTTCACATGAAACATCTACTGTACATGGACATTAATTTCATAGTTTGAGTCAACATACAGTAAGCTGTAGCTCAATGAAGAATTTGCAGCGCTGTCTAAAATTATAATACAGCCTGTATTAGTCCAAAATTAGAAAAAAAAGAAAATCCGGGCTGAATCCTGAGGAAACCCAGTGGTGGAGCAACATGAAAGGCTGCCTCAAGGTTATAGTGGAGTTCCTGGCAGTGTGCACCCCTCTGCTGCAGCGGGGATCAGAGATCAGCTGGATAGCTCTGAGCTTTGCACTGTGGCTTCAGAAGCTAAAGAGCTGATTTCTCTAGTGACCCGCTCTGTGTCTGTGGGTGTGCAAAGCTCTCTCTCTCTCTCTCTCTCTCTCTCTCTCTCTCTGTCTCTGTCTGTGTGTGTGTGTGTGTGGCTAAATACCAGAGTGCTTTGGTAACTCTTCGTTTCCCACTGCAGGAGTTTCCATGGTAACAAATTCCCCCCTCATCAGCTAAGATGGGCAGGTAAATTAAAGGGTTAAGAAAAACAACAACAAAAAAACAACAGAATGCATGGGTCACATATAGGCTTCAAAAAGGAGAACTCAAAAAATGTGCAGCACTGTTAAGTATGAGCTGTGATTTAATTTCTTCGGGTGAGGAAGTGGAAAGTATGAGCTATCTAAATTTGACCTTCCTCTGTTCAAAGTGATTTAAAAAAAAAAAAATTGAGAATTTCCCTCAGAGAATTTCCTTTGGGTGAGCTCCAGCTTTTAACATGATGTCAAAGTGTCAAATATATAACACTTTTAAGCAGTGTGTGACTTTGTGGATTGAACTTAATTGTTTAAAGATATTCAATTAATAATTCAGCCAGTTGCTCCAGTTTAAAACAGCCGCACTGCTGCTGGATGTGGTGACAGGTAAGCCCACTTCAACTCTCTTTACCTAACTTTTTATATTTTGAGACTAATGCACCTTTTCAGCTAATACATTTTAGTGACTGAAATTCATAAATAGCAACCAACTGGTCTAGGTTTTATCAGGATGTTTTTTTAGGGGACAAACTTCAGTTATTGCTGTTCTGAAAATATACTTGATTTGTGTTTATATTAGTGGATGTTTACCTTATGATGATCACCGACTGGAGGTTAGAAGCATACTCACCTTTTTATTTACTACTGCGTCACTGGCCACACTGCAATACAAGATGTGGTCTTTCATTTGGAGTGGTTTAGGGTTTCAGCATCCTTATCACGGCCACGCTGGGATATTGCACGATGATACTGTAACTACAAAAACTGAATCAGGGGTACTTACAAAGTTTTGCTTGCACCAACCCACTCTGCAGTCATGTATCACGCTGTGAGATAGCTGCTGTGCTGTGCTGTAGCCTCTCCGCTGAGAGGGGGGCTGTCTGCATGGGCAGGAAAATGGGACAGATCAGATCACAAGCCCAGAGGCATCCAAACAGAAATCAGATACGGGCAAATTACTTTGGTAAATCACGAGTTAAACCTTTTGTCTTTTTTTTTTCTTTTTTTTTGCCCAAAGGAGCACTTTCAGTAGCCCCTCTCAAACCATGACAGAAAAATTATAACAATCCTATAATAAGATTTTGAAATATAGCATACAAATATCACAGCAAAACAATAGGCTCTTACAGGGATGCTACTGGAGCACTGCAGGAGAGTTATAGTGATTGCAGAGGATATAAAAATACCGTAAAGCATGATAACTCACTACAGAGTAGCACAGACAGACTATATGGGACTATATAGGAATTTCATAGAAGCTTTTCATCAGCAACCTCATGTAGGATAGAGACAGAGATGCAGGGAAACAAGGATGCTGGCCGCCAGTGGGAAGGCAAGTGTGCAACAGTGTAATACCACTTGCTTAGTAAAAATCTTGCATAATGAGGTGCCTTGACTCCTGGGAATGCACAAAAGTTAGAAAATCCCCCCAAAAATGTTCTTAATTTTCAAAGCACCTGCACAACATTTTGCCGGCCTCCTTCACTGGAGAGCGAGATGCTAATATACGGAAAAGAATCACAGCTACTATGGATTCTGAATTGCTGTTTTCAGGATGTAAATAGTAGCCGTGAAACAAGGCGAGTCAATTTTCCTAAGAAAATGTGAAGTCTGAAGTGCTCTTGCTTTAGCTCAAGACATGTTTGCAGTTTAATCACCACTATTCCCTCTCACATTCATTTTATGGGAAAACATAAAAGTGAAATTTGAATACCTTAAAATGTAGGAGGACTTTCAAAATACATGAATGTGGTACGTTCCCCCATCTCCTAAAGGACCTGAACATTTTGAAGTTGAAACGGAGCACCTGGCTGAATGTAGAAGTACTTTGAGTCCACGAGTTTGGAGGCAACAATAATAATAAAAAAAAAAGAAGTGGAGAATAGCTATTCAGCTTTCAGTTAGGCCTCTAATAAATGCCCAGCAGTAACCCATTTTTTTGTGTGTGTGCCGGCACCATTACTGGGACTCTCCTGATTTATTATGAGTGTGCAGAGAATATTTTTGCTGCAATGTTTGCCAGTGCCACTGCAGCAAGCGCACAGTGCGTGGTTGTCTCTCGTTTGACTTGTTTAATCATTATCTGAAGCATCTCCAAACAGTCCTCCAAAAAATCAGAACCTTAATTAAAGCAACAGACCAAAGTGTTTACCTGACCCAGTTTTAGTCTGATTATTCTCATTCAGGCTTTGAGATTAAAGTATCTGTATGCCTGATTGTTGTGAGAGTCTTGTATTTCCAGACTCCAGACAAACACAATGGATGATTTGAAGAAAACCTGAGCACAAGCACGCAGGCACATTTTGATTTAATCATATTTTCCCAGTTTGTGTGTCTCAAAGCTATCTTTCTGTATCTTTGTGTATATCTATGTGTTCAGAGTAGCACCTCTGTGTCCGGGATGTCTTTCTCCCCAGTTTACCAAAAAGGCTTCGATTTACACCGTTTGCATGAAGCGTCTGCATATATAACATGACATTTGCAGAACGACCGTGGCAGCTTTTATTAAGATTAGCCGCAGCGATGCTTGAATGTTTTTTTTCATGATAGACTAAGAGTTGACAGATGTATGATCTGAATTTTAATGTTATAATGACAAAACCCCCTGAGTTCAGTCTGCCTGCACATCGATTTTCAGCTGGAGCGAGACACTTTTCACTCTGTATTGTTTACCAGAAATTAAACTTATCAGCAGTGTAGACATGACTGAATTATGAATTATACATTAATTCGTTCTCATTCTCAGACGCATTCCCTTTCTCTATCTCTCGTTACTTCTTCCTCTCTCAATTCCTATCTATCTATCTTTGCAATAAGCTTTTGTTGAAATGATGAGAAACTCTTTAAAACAATATTGGCAAGGTGATTCATAAAGCATTACAAAATACAACAATTATGTTAAACATGCAGAAAGATGAATAGCCACTTATGTAGGCAACTGTTTATGAGTTGATAGTGATAATATACTGTATATTACATGAATTGAGACTCCTTGCTCCTGTTACTGTCACTTTTGCACACTGTCTGAGCAACCGCACCCTGTAACTTTCTAGCCATACAGGATAATGGGCCATGCATTTGACTGGGTATGTTCACATGGTTTGCACTGCATAGGTAGTTATACAGAATATCCTTTAATGCTTTCACGGCTCTTGTGAAGCTAAATGACTCTATTATGTTGACGGTGAAGGAGGTATAAAATATGGTGCACTAGAGTGGTGCCACCCAGAGTCAACGGATGCCTGCTGCCCTGACATCTGAGTGTTTTTGAGGAGACCGTATCAATCTCTTTAAAATGATCTCTCTATCTCCTTTTTCCTCCGACCCCTCCTCCCCTAATTGCCGCTGAGGCGTCTTCATGTGTGATATATGTGGTGTTAGTGTGTCTGTCTGCAGTGTCGTCTGCATCCGGATCCATTATTCAGCGCGCTCGGCCAGACGCGGCGAGAGAGGAGCTGCTCTTGCTGTCACCAGTCAGACATGAATCAAGGAATCTGTCATTATCTGCCCATCTCTCTCTCTCTCACTTTCTCTATACATATGTATGTATGAACAGATAGATCTTTCTTTATCCATTCCCTTTTTTTCCCCCTCTGTTCCTGCTTCTCTCTCAGATATCATCTGCTTTCTACCGTCTGTCTCTCTGTCTTTCACTATCTCCCGGCCTGTCTGCGCGTCACCCTCCGTCTCCCCTCCATCACCCTTTCCTCTTCCGTCACCCAGGATTTTAACACCTATCCACTTCCTATGTCCTCTTCCCTCCTTTCCTGCTTTCCGTGTCAGTGCTCCACCTCCGTCTCTAAACGTGTTTGGCTGCTGCAGGGGAGGCGTTAATGCTGTAACCTCACCTAAGGTGCCGATCCAGTTTTAATTAGGTTAAGAATTGGGTATACCCAGTGCAAATGATCATCATTACCCTCCACTGTGTTTTTTTTTTCATTCCCCTTACTTGGCATTCTCATGGCTGTGTAATTAATTTCCCTCTATTCTCCATCTTCCAGGTGTGATTTGTTACGTACGCAGCAGTGAGTTAGTGTGTTAATTACTTCACCTACTACAGAAAGGTGCCAAGGCATGTTCCCATATGAACGATTCTCATTGCAATTCCATGAGAGAAACCACGGCTGAGCATACATCATACTGATGTATTTTCCTATTACCACCTGTAGTACAAGCAGGATGTGCGCTGCAAAGTAAAGCACAGGGAATAAGGGGGCAGAGTGAGTAGCTCAAGGGCAAAGTGAACACACACACGCGCAGGAACATCCACACACTCAACGCCCAGCAAGCCTATCTTTAATTTATCACTATGTTTTATTTACCAGCGAGTCATCTCAGCGTACCAGGCAACAAACATGGCTCCACGCAGACTGCAGGGTGACCACTCAGACGTGCATCAGGTGCACACACAAACACAAACACACGCCAGCATCCTGTTCTGTGGGCACGCTTTCTCTCTTTTTGTCTTGGGATTCAGAGCTGTTCTCAGATATCCACCTACATAAACATTACACACACACACACACACACACACACACACCTTTTCCTGAGCCAAATGAAATTGTGATTTTCTTTCCTGTTACCTCTCTGTACTTGTATTTTATGGTGGCCTAACAGTATTCCCCCTCCCCTGTGTCCTTATTATCTGATGTCATAGTGTGCATGACATACAGCTCCTCTGACCCTGAAAGCACACACACACACTCACACACACACACACACACACACTAGCCTGCTCTCATTAATTCATGGCCTTCAACTCAGGATTGAATTACAGCCGGTGCTAAAGCAGGATTTAGTTGGACTATACCCTTTGTTGCACACACACACACACACACACCACTTGAGATCAGCTGCATCTGCAGTGTTTCATCAGGCACACGCGCACACGCACACATGCATACATAATACCACTGTTTACTATGCCAAACTATACTTGCTGGTATTCATTATTCATCGCCACCATTATTTTGTCTGGTGAAAGTGTCAGCGAAACATCTGCGTTCACTTTTTAGGGTTTTTTTTGGATTCCTTTTCATCCCTTGGCCTCTCCCCTTTCCTCCTCCAAACTTCACTGAAAAAGCCAATCAACTTCAATCACTGACACACACTGACTTCTGTTTTTCCGCAGACAAACATGCGCGCATGATTGAAATCTGCTGCCTATGACAGACCCAAAAGATCAAAGGAGTCGGGAATGGGCGCAGGCCCTTTAAGAGGGACAGAATGGGGAGGGCTGTGCATGCATAAAACATGAGTTTATTCAGTGGCCATGCTAAGACATGACTAGGAGCGCCTCTGCACTCCAGCGTGCTCTCACACCCACAACACACACACACACACTCACACACGCAGAGCATCCCAGTCTGCCCAGTGGCTCCCCCCCCTACACACACTCCCACTCCCGCACGCACGCTGACACAGCTCCGTCGGAACGACCTGAAGTGAGCCATGGAGGCAGAGCGAAGGAAGGGATGAAAGTGGAACAAGAGAAGAGGCAACACTGAACAACTGCAGAGAATGAATGGAGAAGAAAGCAAGGGATAACGAGACAGAGGACAAAGTGCTGGCACGGTAGAGGACAGTAAACAGGTGTATCGAGGCGGAGAATGGGCAATTCCTCCTTCCCAGGCATGTCCCCTCTCTCTCCGTCCATTCTGTAGTTGCAGGTATTTCTAACTTGAGTGCCTTTCTCTGACGCGCTGGGGGTGCTGGGAAACTACCGCTGTTTAGCCGCTGTTTACCTCCGCTTGTTTCTCCCCCCTCTCTCTCTCTCTCTGTGTCTTTAGTGTCCTTGTTGTCATGCGTTGTGCTTCTGTCATCTGCTGAGTGTCGCCGCTTCTTTTTTGCCGCATCTTTCTTTGCTTGCACGTTTTGATAATACGCACTGAAGTATGTTGCCCCCCCCTCCAAGGAAAAACAAACAAACAAACAAACAAACAAATAACATCATAACCTGTTTAGGCACTTAAAGTGTGTCTGTGGTACTCACTAGTTAGTTTACACGGGGTGCACAGTATTTTTAATCTATCATTGGTCTTCTTATATTATTAGGCGGCACATGTAATTAATGCAGGATGCCTGCAACATCTGTAACGTCACTATGGTCCTTTTCCATTATAATTTGAAATAACAGTAGAGATGCAGTTTTAATGACTGTTCTGTTATAATTAAGAATGAACAGCTTAAAGTAGTGCATTGACTCATATTTGGATTTTGAATGCATTTTATAGCTGATTTTGATAGGAGTGGGTGTGTGAGGGCATGGGGAATCATTGTCTGGTGTATTTTAAGTAGTGCACCATATCTGACATTTCTTTCAAGAATACTGAAAATGCATTTTGTACCTGATGTTGACAGGATCGGGCGTCTGAGGTAATTGGGATTGAGTGTCTGCTGTCTTTTAAGTGGCACGCCATATCAGAGATCTATCTCAAGTGCATTTTTTAAATTTGTTTCACCGCTGATATTGACAGAACTGGGTGTGTGAGCTAATGGGGAATGAGGGTCTGTTGAGATGCGGCTGCTGTCTGGCAGCCCCGCTTGTTTACTGCCTGTGTGGACAGGAGACTCTTGATGTTGTGGCACTCTGTGGTCGGCTTCTGTGGCAAACTGAAAGTAGGCTATTGATGGATTTGCTGAGGATACTGTTGGTGTGCCGAGGAGGGAGAGGGATGGACTGAGAGATCAGGCAGTAGAGGAAAAAACACAGGCAAACTGCATGACCTCCAAAGTATATGACCTCCATCATCATATAAATTGTAGGCTGACACTAATTACCTCAATACATATGATGAATTCACATCATAAACACTAATATTTGCATTAAAAAGGTATAATATCTCTATTCTGAAAATCAAAGGGTGAGTTGGCTTCCACTTTATCTTTACACACACCTCCATCACCACCACTATGTGCACGTTACACAAATCTGTCAGTGAAAGAAATGATTCAAGCATAAACGTCTTGAGCACGTTCAGAGATAAGGAGGGGGAGAAAAAAAAAAA